>VUQI01003085.1:21275-40261 GCA_015106735.1 Paratilapia polleni | reverse complement strand
TGTGCATCTCTAATCCTGAACAGTGCTGTGATCTCCTGCTCTAAAAGACGCAGTAGGATGTTGTCATCCACCCTCCTCCCGTTGTCATGACAACCATTGATGTCATTACAGTATACTTTGGCCTGATGAGTGAAAAGGCTTCTGATATTGTAATATTTTACTGGGGAAAAAAAGATTACACTGTCGTCGTATCAGCCTTCTTTTCTCTGTCTGTCACAGGCAGCTGGAGGTCTCAGAAGCATTCCGTGGTGGTGAATACGCTCTATAAATACCTACATTTGACTTGAAAATGGTGCCGTCATTTAGGGGAAATTTGCTGGGAAGGTTGCACTTTTCAAATGCACAATTACCCCACATCAAAATAGCCTGGTGTTATTATTTTTCTAATGCAGAGCTCATGGATGGAGCTCATTTAAAGACGCCCTCTCTCCGCTCGATTCAGAGTCAAATCAACTTTGCATTACAGGCCACAAAATGTAAAATTCAAATAGGGGTCAAACTAAAAACTCATCCCATGTTCCAGCCTCGTCACTTTGACTCAGCTGTACCAGAGTGTGTTGTGCACATGGAACAGAAGTGAGACCCTGGTTTCCATGAACAGATTGACCCCCCCGGCCCCCCTCCTCGTCACCTACCTCTGGTGGTGTATTAGTGGGATTAGCTGTTCTCTGTCTGAGTAGGCTGATTGGATTGACGTGTTCTCTCTACATGATCCTTTTCACGCAAAAGGGAGCAAACCTCTGCTTTGAAACAGCTTTGAGAACTCCTTCTACTGTCTCGCAGCATATTTTTCTCTTAATGTATATACAGGCTGCAACCTGCAGTCTTCTGCTCAGATGTGCCGCTGAGGTCAACCAATCAGAGCTCGGCTCAGGACAGGCCCCCATTAGCTGCACTTTCCTATCAGAAAAGGTGTTTCATGCAGTTTGCTAAACATTGACAGATGATTGCCATGGAGATGGACTAAATGTGACATGAGAGCAGTGATCTCACTCACTGGTCAGGGCTTCAGGTCTTATCAGTGGTGATGAATTATTCAGTCTCTCCTGCCTGTTGTGCAAATCGCCGCAGTGGCTCACAGCTGGATGGACAACGGCTTGGCAGCGTGTACGTTTGTTGTCTGATTGATATGTGGTGGTGGTGTTTTTGTCACAGAAATGTAGTCTTTGTGGGCAATTCCCCCCAAGTAACACAGAAAAGCATTTAGCAATGCAGATATTTTGGGGTATATTTTGTCTATAATGTCAGTTATTTGTCTCCTTGGTTGCAGCTCTTTATTCAGGTACATGGAGTTTTGCAATTTAGTCTGGGGAAATGGGGCCTCTGAAAATTTGAAGGCATCTCTGATGACACCTTTTCCCACTTGATGCCCCTATTACTGATTAGTTTATGGACTCTAATTGCTGGTGGAATCTGATTGGCTGCACAGTGAACAAGGTGTAGCTGAAATGTTTGAAACTTAACATTATGTTGTACCTTTTTAAGCAATGAGCACCTCAAATGCATTGACATTCCCTTTCACTGTAATCCACGCTGTATCAGCATTGTTATTATTCAGTGTCGTGCCGTCTAATATGATTATCTTCTGCATTGTTGCATTATTATTATTAAGTCTTTTAAAAGGCAGGTAAGAATGCAAAACCTGGTCAGTTGCCTCAAACAGCTGAACAGTTTTTGCCACGGGACACTGAAGCAGATTTATCTGGCAACTCTGAGACATGTCTCAAAATGTAGGCAGATAAAAATTAAATTAAGAGAAGGAAGAAAAAGAAAACTCCTTTGATTTGATATAAATTGCTCTCTCTTAACCAAACCTTTGCAAATTCAGTACATCTTTTTGTCTTCTTACTTCTGAGTTGGACCAGACTTACCATCTTGGGGTATTTCATTACTGACTGCTCAGTATATTTTAAACACTTCTGTCGTTGTGAAGGGAGCAATACACATTTCCTTTAGAGCTGTAGGCTTTATCTTCAGGTAGAACTAATGGAAAGAAATGTGTTAGGGAAAGGTGTCAGAGTGAAACAAAACAAAATAAACAAACAAACAAAAGGTAGTCTGAGGTGAAACTAGACCCCTGTACCTCCTTGGGGCTTTGTTTTCAGGCTTTAGAAAATCTAGCCCATAAGAAGAGACCACTTGCAGGTGTTTTCAGATCTGATCAAGTGAGTAGAACAAAGAACAAAAAAAAAAAAAAAAGTCCTCTTAGGATGTAAGATGCATTAGCACAATGATTTTAGTAGTGGGCAGCAGGATTGGAATGTCAAAATATCAAAAGTCAGTTTTAGTTCACACTTATTTTTGCATGAAGTATGTGCATGTGGTTTTCTGGTGGGAGGGGCTTAGAACAGAGAAGGGAGAGTTGCAGGAGGGAGACTTATTTTCAAAATCTGGCATTTTGTTCCTCACTAGATTTCTGCGTACTGCAGCTTTTAGGGTGTGACTGGAAATAACACATTTCCAAAGTCCCTCAGGAAGTCTCACCACTTGGCAGCAATCTTGAACTGGCACCAGGCACTTATTTTAAAGCATTATCTACACTCACTGGCTACTTCATTAGGTACACCTTGCTAGTACCGGGTTGGACCCCCTTTTGCTTTCAGATCTGCCTTAATTCTTCATGGCACAGATTAAACAAGGTGCTGGAAACATTCCTGAGATTTTGGTCCATATTGACATGACACCATCACACAGTTGCTGCACATCCATGATTTGAATCTCCCATTCCACCACATCCCAAAGGTGCTCTATTGGATTGAGATCTGGTGACTGTGGAGGCCATTTGAGTGCAGTGAACTCATGGTCATGTTCAAGAAACCAGTTTGAGATGATTTGAGCTTTGTGATATGCTGTAACCCTGCTGGAAGCAGCCATCAGAAGATGGGTACACTGTGGTCATAAAGGGATGGACATGGTCAGCATCAATACTCAGGTAGGCTGTGGTGTTTAAATGATGCTCAGTTGGTACTAAGGGGCCCAAAGTGGGATAGGAAAATATCCCCCACACCATTACACCACCAGCAGCAGCCTGAACTGTTGATACAAAGCAGGATGGATCCGTGCTTTTGTGTTGTTCACACCAAATTCTGACCCTACCATCTGAATGTCGTGGAAGAAATTGAGACTCATCAGAGCAGGCAACATTTTTCAAATCTTCTGCTGTCCAGTTTTGATGAGCCTGTGTAAATTGCAGCCTCAGTTTCCTGTTCTTAGCTGACAGGAGTGGCACCTGGTCTGGTGTTCTGCTGCTGTAACCCATCTGCTTCAAGGTTTGACGTGTTGTGCGTTCAGAGATGCTCTTCTGCATACCTTGGTTGTAAGGAATTGTTATTTGAGTTACTGCTGCCTTCCTATCAGCTCAAAGCAGTCTGGCCATTCTCCTCTGACTACTGATATCAACAAGGCATTTTCACCCAGAGAACTGCTGCTCACTGGATATTTTCTCTTTTTCAGCCTTTTCTCTGTAAACCCTAGAGATGGTTGTGTGGGAAAATCGCAGTAGATCAGCAGTTTCTGAAATACTCAGACCAACCTGTCTGACAAAATCACCTTTCTTCCCCATTCTGATGCTCAGTTTGAACTTCAGTGGGTCATCTTGACCATGTCTACATGCCTAAATGCACTGAGTTGCTGCCATGTGATTGGCTGATTAGAGGTTTGCATTAAGGAGCAGTTGAACAAGTGTACCTAACAAAGTGGCCAGTGAGTGTATATTAACAGTTTGCCGACTTTGCTTCAAAAGGTTTTCAAAAGCTTTTTTCCCTTTGAAGTTATACTTGTGGAATTCTCCCATTAATTTGAATTAAGGGTTCTTTGAATGCAATGTCTCTCTCTCTTATAATGTCTGTCACACTTGTGACGACAGTGACGCCGTTAATCAGTGTCAACAAAAGTTTTCGTTGTTAAGCCTCACACCGGAGAATATAAATATGTAAATGATGTACCTGAACCAGTTCTGTAGATACTGCTTAACTGTCCACCTTAAGAAGATTAGTTAGTTCTGGTTGAAATGGTTTCAGGTTCAGCTATGACTCAACTACTTATATAGAGTGCCTAGTGTGATTCATTTTTCCAGGTCATTAACCCACGCCTACACCGTGCCACTGTGAGGCACTATCAGTCGGCTATAGTGTGAAGTTACAGGACAATTGGATTACATGGAGAAGATGGCAGTATGCAGTAGAAAATACCCAAGTGTCAGGATGAATAGGATCGTTTCAAAGATGCGTCACAAAAACACAGCACTCATCTGTTCAATAAACCTTTTTAATCTCAACAGCAAGTTAGCTTATGTGTGGTCAACATCAATGAAGGTAAATATAAAACTGGATTTCTATTGATAGATTTTTTTGTTGTTGTCAGCAGGAGGTGAAATTATACTTGGAAACACATCAACTAGAATCTTCATGACTTTAGTCTTCCACTAGAGAAATATTGCTATAATACTTTTAAATGGCATACACTGATTGACCAATAAGAAAAAGCATGGTAGAGAAGCTGACAAAGAAGCTCCAAAACTCCACATGGTGGGTCGTACAGGGAAACTTCTGAGCGACTTTGGTTTTGTACCTTTGTAAAACCTGGCTCTACTTACTTTCAGAAAAGTAAAAGAAAAGTAAAATACAGAAAAGAAAGAAGTAATCATCATAAAATAAACGATAAAAGGGTCCAACAGGAAATATTGGTGCTATTCAAAATCTTAATTTAGACTGAAAATACGAAAAGTAAAAGGCACACTGAACACTATTCACGTTCAACACAAAAGTCACCTCAGTGCAACCTGAGCGTGCACTGAAGATTCATTACACCCCTAATCTGTACAAAGAACACTCATCATAATAAACTGAAAAGTGTTGCTTTTTCTTGAATTAAAAACAACAATCGAATAAAGTGTTACTACATCTGGTCTTTCTTTGAAAGCATTTTTGTTTTGTTTCCATTATTGGTGGGGAAGAGAGCGGAGAAAAAGGTGTTTCCTACAGATTACGGTTCGTTTCATCTGCCGTTTCCCGGCAGAGCAAAAACGAACCTTTTCCACCTCCTCCTCTCTCGCTACATCTCTTCTTCCCCTTGTTGTCAAAGTGCTCCAGTATTTAACTTCCACAGATCATCCTGTAGCCGTTTTAGCTTGACCAATGACGAAATGAAAAACAATCATCGCAATATTCACTTCAAGGCAGAATCCACCCTTTAATGCTCTTACACCATCATTATTAACAATCTAATGCTCTCCAAACCTCAGAATAATTATTTCACCATAAACCGACCTCACACACTTCAGCAGACTTTATTCTTTCTAAAGGACATTTTCAACATGACCCACAAACTGGGTGTGAGCCTGTTCGCGTCATAAGATGTGGGCGTATAACACCATAAACATATCCAGCTCGCTGACTCGTTTGTAAAGTGAAGGGTGGAACTATCAATGCAACCACAGGACTTGTTTTGCAACAGGTCTTGTGGCTGCAGTGCACTCTGGTCTATTGAGGCCATTGTTTCTGGAGTGGATATCTCTGTCTATTTGACTGTTAAATGTGAGTGCAAAATGGTGACTTACTATGCTCCATCACTGAAATCCAGAGGGACCGACATCAGGACTTGACTACAGTGTATGCCATAGAGTCGACAGAAGTAGACATATACATGTTCAGTGTTAATATTTAAGTCACGGGTTCTCAAAACTTGGAGGCCAGGGCTTTCTTCCAAGTACCCCAATCCTAACTAACACCAATTTAGCTAATCTGGTTTTGGCTCTGCTTGATGATGTGGAGCGACTCAGATATTTATCCTCACAGGCTCATAAGCCAAGCTACCTAGCAACAAGGAGAGGTTGTTGCAACCTCAGAGAAGTAAGTGACTTCATGACTGATGTCATGTGACACAGTATCAGAGCCTCTACTGGCCAAAACAAAATGTAGGAGGGATTATTTTGGGAACCACAAAGTCAGTTGAAGAAATATGAAAACCTTAGTAGTCTATGACAATAAGATATATAACCTATTGAGGTTTCTTGTGCACATTGCTCGAGCTGTCCGCCATACTGGACGTGATACTACCAATGGTCCAGAGGGAAAACTGTGTATTTTTATTGTATTTTATTTGCTTGGCTGAAACTGGTCGCAAAGAGGATGCTGCACCAAAAACCTCCTTATGATTGCTTTGGTCACTAGCAGATTGCCACGGTCGCCTCTAGTTTGCATGGAAGACGCCGACTTTTCTGCAAACATGCCCTAACTACTAGCCGAGAGGTAGTAAAACTCGAAAAAGCGAGACGCAAACCAGAAACAGAGAATGTTCACCTTCAAAGTAAAAGTGCTGCAGCACTGTAGCCAGCACGGTTCAAAAGGCGCAACTTTTACTTCGAAGGCAAATGGTCTCTGTTTCCTGTTTGCATCGCACTTCTTCAAGTGCGAGTCTTTGTAGATAAGCCGGCAGGTTCTATGGAAACTACAGCGACAATCTGCTAGCAACCAACGCAATCACAAGGAGGTTCCTGCCAACCGGTCGGGGAATACGCATTTTTCCCTAGCAACTGGTGGTTGCCAGTTGGTCACTGACCGGCTTTAGCAATCGATTTCCCAGCTACTGCCATCAACCTCCAGCGAGCACTCGCCAAACAGTCGGGTAATACACACTTTTCCCCTCACGACCGGTCTCTGGGCCTGTGCGACTGGGATCTTATTCACTTCATTCACATGATTGTCACACGTCCAAAACAGCAGGAAGGTTAACGTCACTGTCTGGAAAAACGTCAGTAAACATTTGGGTTTTGGACTGTTGGTAAGACAGACAAATCAATGAGCTGATGTTTAAATCAGGATGAGCATTTTCCACTGCCACTTAACAGACCAAACAGCTATCTGATTAATCAAATAATCAGCAGATTGACTGATTATTAGTTACAGATATTCTGTTGTGAAACACTGTTAAAAGCATTTTAGGATGGATTTTCCTTTAAGTCTTACCCAGCACTGCAGCCCCAGTTGGTCCACATTATCTTCCCTTTACTAAAAACTGTTATCTGTCAAACCACCTCTTTACTCAAGTGCCTGATTGTGAACTGTATGGGCTCAGTGCAGTCCTACAAAGTGAGGGGGACTGCCCCGTCTGAAGGCTAATCTTACTACAAACACTCCTACAGTTTAACCCATGACCACTGAAGGTGACTGTCTAGCAGACGGTCACAGTCCTATTATCTCACTCCTGTCACGAGAGATCATTTTCCTAAAATCATCATAATCAGAGAAGATGCGTCTGTGTTTTTCAAGTAGATTGAACACAGGCTGAGTGTTGTAAAAGGAAAAAAAACAAAAAAACAAAAACAAAACTCTCGTCTTGTTGCTGGCTTGCTGTCAGTCAGAGTGGTGGTGAGCCAACAGTCAAGATCCAGTGTGTGGTGACTGATGTTCTGCTCGTCTTCATCTCACAGAAGCCTTAACGTCAGAGAGAGGAAAGATTCTTTCATGAGATCTAACACAGGGGGACCTTTAAGGGGTCGTTTCATTATTATAAACATAATCCATTATTAAAACAACACAGAGGCATGACTGGAGCATGAAGGATGTAAACCAGAATTAATCTAAAAGCTACTACTGCACTGTTATTTTGAATAAAGCCGCCAATACAGTGTTTTGTCTATTTCAGCAATGATAATAAATGCTGTGAAAAATATGAATTCTGAATTGTGCAAACACACTCAAACACACACACACATTTATACTGAGTACTGTGCAAAGGTTTTTAGCAAATTTAGATGTTTTTTTTTTTTCTTCCAGGGTGGCACTGATCACCACCTTCGAATCAGTTTGCCATTACATAAAGAGCTCTCCAAGATGCTTGCAACAGCCTACCTGCCAAGTACCTCAAAAGACTTCGTGCAAGTGTACCAAAGAGAACTGGTTCCGTTTTAAAGGCAAAGGGTGCTCAAACCAATGGTACAACTGTTAAAAAACATCCTCACTTTCTTTTTGGAGCCTAAAACCTTTGCACAGTACCACCCATACAGCTGTTTCCAAACTCTTCCCTGCACTTCCACGGAAAATGAGCGAGAGATTATCTCCTGGTTACATCATCGGCTCAAGTGATGTCACTTCTGACGACACAGAGGTCCCCAGGAACCAATCAGAGTTGGCTGTACTGGTGAGGCTTTTTCATTCACAAATCCCCCTCAATATTAAGGATTAATATTGCTTCAGTATTGCCACAAAAATAGAATAATATTGACGGTTTCACATCGCAACTTCTCAACCTAACGTGTTAATTACGTCAGCCCTCATTTATCAGGCAAACACATGACCCACAATTCAACTGTTAAATAGAGGTGTGGCCATTTTGCCTGCAAAAAACTGGTGCTTATCTTCGTCAGTATAATAAAACCTGGAGCTGGCAACTGTGTGCAGCTGGATGGAAAGGTGAAAAAGCAGTTCAGTAGTGTGAGAAAAATCAAGATCAGTAGTTACAAAGAGCAAAAAAAATAAAAAATAAAAATCATCACACATAGCTTACACTAATATTCTCATTAGTCAAACCACGTAATAGCTTGGAGACATGGTTAAAAGCACAAATGTAGTAGGTTTAGGGTATGTGTTTAGGCAAATGACCAACACAAGCTACCTCTATTTTTTTGAAGGAATAATGTATATGCTAGTGTTGGAGCCTATGCATGTGAGCCATGTTGGGCTTTGTACATTAGTGTGTAAATAACGTCTATAACTGCTAAAAAAATAAACAAAAACACTTTGTGGGGATATTCATGGTACCGTGATAAATGAGGGCCATTTTCTCTTGTTCAGCTGGGTTTTTTTTTGTTTATTTTTTTTGTTTTTTTAAATCTACCAGATTCTCAAAAGAAAGAAAAAAAAAGTCACAAAGTGTTTTGAGAACCAGTCTATTGTTGTCGATGGTGTCCTATTTTAAATACGAAAAGCACTGCCAGCCATTGTGCTTTTGGTTGCCACTCAGTGAGTCCTAAATGAGTTCGCTTCCAAACCATTCTAGGTGACTTGCTGCGCTCCATCAGCCTCCGGGATGTGCAGCATCCCCCGGGGCTGCACGGCACAGTCCTCACACAACGTACGTGACGACAGCAGCCTCGCCGATTCGGTACGGTGAAACTCTCACTGTGCCACATACTGGGCCTGTTCCTGCCTCACAGGGCTGATGAGAACGAGAACAGAGGAGTAGAGGGAGAAAGGGAGGTAGGTTAAGGGAGGATTTTGGTAGAAAGGTCGAGGTTCGTCACAACTAAGAAATGAAGTTTGTATTAGTTGCACAAAAATTAACACTTCCTTCCCTGTTGCTACGCTTATGGCCTCCACTTACATCTCCATTCTCTCTGCTCTCAATGCTGCGTAGGTTCTCATTTCTTAATACTGCTTTCTGCAAAGCCCTTCAGCTGGCTTTAGTTGACCAGTACAAAGCCATGCTGCGAGTCTACGGTCTCCATCATCTCACTGTCCAAGAGGGAGCCCTGCAGCTCAGGTAGGCCTAAGCTGTCTGACTGCCCTGAAGCAGCCAAAACTCCAACCATAGCTCCAGTATTAACCTCTCCTCCAGCAGGTGGGGGCAGGGAGGCGGGATCCAGCGAGAACTCGTACTGCTCTGGCAGAAGAGCCTCAGTGGAAGGCCCCAGGGCCTGCTGCTCGCAGCCTGCAGGGTAGCTGAAACCCAGGCTGTTGGCAGCGGCTTCATGAGACTGAGGATGGTGGAGCTGGTGGTGGAGGTGAGATCCTGGAGGCAGATGTTGGGTGTAGTGGTGATGGCTCATGTAGGTATCATAAGCCAGGCTCTCGCCTGGTTCCATCACAGGGCTCAAGTTGTGGGTGTGGCTGAATGGAGGTGAGGCCTGAGGGCTGCCCTGCTGCTGGGGCTGAGGCTGGTGGGTGGCTGACATGGGGGAGCCCTGAGGGGAACTTTGAGATGCCACTGGGTCCAGAGGAGGGCTGCCTGTTGGGTAGGATCCTTCAGCAATCTGCATCTGGTTGAAATAGGCCTGCAGCCCCATGCCCTGTGATTGCTGATGCAGGTACATCCTCTTCTGATTCAGTCTGCGGGGAGAGCAGGGGTACTCACTTAAAGATAGAGGAATACAGACTGATTACTGAATCACTGCCTGCATCACAATTTGTTCAGCGAAACAAAAGGATCTGCTGCACTCGGTGACAGTTGAATAACCAATCAACCAATCAGAGCTTAGCAGACGGGATTCAGAATGAAGACATCAAGTCCCAACATAACTAGACTAACACATATGAAAAATAGCAACAGAAAAATGGTAGCAAGCATGGATGAGATCAGCGTGGCAGCATAAACTGTCTACTTAAAGAAGAGACAAGCCAACATACTTCTTTTATGAAAAATGCTACCTGTCTTATCCAACAGCAGACAAGGTCAGGGAAAACAAACTATAAATAGCTTCATTCCTGGGTGCTTGGTTCTTGTCAGTGCAGAGCATTTTGTGATTAACTTTGAAAATGATTTAGATTTTTTTGCAACTGAAAAATATATTTATTTTTTGCTCTAAATCTCTCAGCAGTGAAAGGCCACCACAGCTACACTAGGACAACAGGAAAAAAAATCCCTGAAAATATCTTATACACTGGAAAACAGGAAATAAAAATTCAAAGTGTTGAGCAGACATTTCCAGTGTGATTTACCTGTGTTCCTGCAGCTGTTGCTCTAAACTTCGAGGAGGCTCCTTACAGAAAAGTTGGCAGCTAGCAGGACTGTTAGCCAAGACGTTGGCCTTCTGGGCACAAGAGAGACTGGGACTGATGATTGGGTTCAAGATAATTACCTTGGTAATCATCTTAACTTTACAAATGATATCACTGAATGTTATGCAAAGGCTTGATAAGAAAGGTCTGCATCAGGTATAAATTAGGATTAACCAGTTGATTATTGAATACATAATGAGAGTAGGTGGTATTAAACTGTACCTGTAGCCTGTGGGTGAGGTACTGTGTCTCCAAACTCTGTCTGCGGGATAGCAGAGGCGGCTGCGGCCCACCTTGGTATAAAGCTAGGCCTTCCTGCTGCTTGCATGCCTCACCCTTCAATCAAAAATATGAAGCATTAGGACAAGGGCCCAGATCCCCTCTGCTGCTGGTTAATAAAGCTGTAACTGAATTATCTTTGCTGTCTCCTGCCCAAATGCCTATGTGGTGACTGATCAGCCAGATGCCTTTCTCTAAATGGCATGCACCACAGGGATTACACATTAGGTAAATGAAATGAAAGCAAATTAAAAGGATGATGGGGCTTGAGCATCATAACCAACAAAGAGCTGCTTCATTACATTATGAGAGATGGACAAAAGGAAAACTACTAGGTCTGCGTGCACAATTGATTTTGCTTTTTTATTTTTTTTTCGTCAAAGCCTACAGATCTTCCCTCACATGGTTTCCCCTTCCATTATTACACTGCGCTTGTATCATTTTGTGTCAATGTGTGCCTGTTTTTTTTGTGTCAGTGTAGTTCTAGCCACTACTAATGGCTAAGTCTGGCTGACTTCAACAATGGCTGTATTCATTTTAGCCTAGGCTCCAGGCTCCAGGCTCCAGGCCCCAGGGGACAGGAGACAGTAAACAAGCCACAGTTGGCTGCCTCTCCTGGGGTTACACAACAGCCTGGGTGCCTGTTTTTTTTTCTGGGTGACATGGGGTCAGGACAGTAGAGGGACTGAAGCTGACAACAGGTCTGGAAAGAAAAAGATCTGTGTCTGTTTTTGTGTGATTGTGCAGCAGGACTAACCTCCAGGAGGTTGTGCAAGTGGTGCTGTGGTCCCAGGGGGCCCAGGGTGGCCCCATCACCGGAGCCCATCTGCTCCACCAGCATCTGGACTTTGTTCAGCTCCAGGATGCCTTTGGTCCTTGCCAAGTTCTGGAGGTGCTGCCGAAATGCGACTAGACCTGAGGGTACAAACAAATCCCCCACAAAACAGAGTCAGTATTGATTCTTGCACCTGATCAATAGAATCTCTTTCTTTTCATGGCAGAAAGTCAAATTTCCTAGCCTTTCTGAGAGACAGGTTCAACAGTCACTGACGTAAGCAAACTGGTTGACTGGTTAGAGCTTTTCATAGCCTCTACGAACATTGAGACTGCATGTACGTCATGAGCTGCTGTGCATATATGGCAGTATCTTTGTGTGTGTGTGTGTGTGTGTGTGTGTGTGTGTGTGTGTGTGTGTGTGTGTGTGTGTGTGTGTGCGAGCGTATGTATGTGTGTTTTAATACCAGGAATAACACAAGCAAAAAGTATTTCCAGTGCCGTTATTATGTGGGATAAAGATCAAGTTTGTGTTTGCCCCAAGTATAAAGGCAGCAAGAAAAAAAAAATCTATTGTTAACTCGTGTTTTCACCAGCTCTGGCTTCTTCTCAATCTGAGGGGGCAGGTTCCGAAGAAAGACTGCCTTCTACCTCCAAAATGACATGTCCACCTACTGAAGAAGTGACACCTACTTTAATAAAATAAGCAGAAACACAGACTGCACGTAACGTTGAAATTTTCAAATGGCAAAAGGTCAAGACTTTGTGAATAAAATGACACATATGCAGTCACAACTTAGATTCAAATATTTGTTTACTATTTAGACCTCTTCATGATGAGATATCTATAAATATACTACACACAAATACATTTTAGTAAGTTGCTTGTTTTGTATTGTATTCAGGAGTATTATTGCTCATATCCATATTTGAGAAGCTGAAACTTTTCTTGGTTAATAAAACACCATTTAATTTTGTTTTATCATTATGCATGAGCTGCACTTGCATAGCTGTTTTCTAGTCTTTTAGACCACTCAAAGCATTTTACGTTACACATTGACACATCGAGGGCAGGCAGGGTTTGACATGCGGACTGGAGGAACCGGGGATCGAGCTACCCACCTAAGATTAGTGGACTACCAACTTTACCTCCTGAGCCACAGCTGCCACAACTACCACATTCATCAAATTGATTAACTGATTTTAGCTCTAGATGGATTATATACAGAGAGGCTGGAACGAGGCACCAAAGAAGAATATACTGAACTGATTAAAAAAATTTGATATTCAAAACACTGCCTTTGATTTGCTGGTGCTTTCTAATCCAGGTCTGGAAGAAGCAGCGGGGGCCAAACTAAAAATAATTTTTGATAATTATTTAAAGTTTTGAGACGTATGCAGGCAAGAGAAGTACAGACTATTTAAAACTCTCTTCCTCAAAAATTGTCACCTCTAATGTGTAAAAAACAAAACAAAAACATACACATGTTCAGGTCACTGAAATGTAAGTGGGGCTGATTTCTTTTCTGGCTTCACATGTAAGATTTCAAACATTTGTGGCAGCAGACAAGGTGAGTCTAAGAAATACGGAGATCAAGCGTTAGCAAGAGAGAGAAAAGGATGCTGAGTGTTTACTGGCCTCAATAATGACATCGAGTGAACACAGCAGATGTTTGCAATGGAAGGCGATCTAAAGAAAACAAATCCTAATTCCCACAGCTGTTTATGTCAACATGGGCACATCGCATTTTAATGCAGACGCTGCGCACTACTACGCTGAGCCTTTACACAGCTATACATTATCCTTATATTAGACAATAATCCAGTGAAATCCTTACGGTCAGGAAGCCCCTGTGTTGTGTGTCATATAAGCGTTTCTAATAGCAAAGCATGGACACTGATTACAGATGAATGAGAGAGGGAGAGAGAGTGCGTCTAGGCACTTCTCATCAATAAAGAATGAAGCAATTAAGCTAATCTAAGACTGAAGGTGCCCTTTCTCCTGAAAACCTACCATATCCTTTTATGGCAAGCAACAACTGGACTTCATGAAACAATAATCCCACCACACCCCCTAAACTTAACGGTACAGCTAACCAACTCTAAACTCTTTATCTGCCACTACACAAAAAGGACGTTTAGGTGATCTTACATGTTATATTAGGCCACAAACAGGTGTGATTACTAACATTTATTATGTCTGTATTTTATTTCAATGTGTCTGATTTTTGTGCCTGCTAGCAGTGTCTTGGCTTACTGTGAGATCCGATGGAGTGAATCATCATCATTATTATGTGTAACTATTATTTTGACTTGTGACCACTCAGAATGTTCCCTATATAAAAAAAAAAATTAAAAAAATAATCTGTTAGTCGATCAACAAAAACTTAAACAACTATTTGAAAAAATGATAAATCATTTATCAAGCAAATATTAAATGCTCTCTGATTTATATAATTGACAGCAGGATAAACTGCATTCAATCCCACACACCAGTAAAACTAATGAAGTAAAGAATGAATGACTCAGTAATTACAGACTTTATTGCCTAAAGAATACAGTAGCAGACCTGCCATGGTAACATTGTTAAAATAATGCAGCGTGGGCCTTCTATTTATAGGAATAACAATTACAGCAATAGTCTGTATATGTACATGTTTTATATTTGTTGATTTTTTTGTTTTTGTTTTCATGACTAAATTAATATTATTTATGTGTCAGCTAGAACTTTTAGTATTTTATCATTATAAGTGTTTTATTTGTCAAGTAGCAGCAAAAAAAATCTGTCACAAGATGGTCATAACTTTTGCCATTGTTATAATGCTGTGTAAAATTATAATTGACATTAAATAGAATATATACATCACTTTCTAATTCTTTGGCCCTTCCATACGCCTTTACTCCTCTTTGAGATCTTTGACTGCAGGTGACAAAATCCTCGACTTAAGGGGACTTAAAGTACTTAAGAACACTAACGCTCATAAGCCCACAGACATCCTGTGTATTTTTACCCCTGACTTGGTCAAACAAACGAACTTGTGGACATTACACATCACAAGCAGAGGAGCACTCCCACAACCAAAACATTTCACCACTCCCCGTACTGGCACCCGGACTAATAACAGACCACTAAACCTGTTCAACAATCCCCTAAACTTTTACTGAGCACACAGACACCACCCACTGCAAACTGACTCAATACACAATATGGTGTCACACATCCTGATACAAACTACCGCTCTTTAAATATCAAATGAGCCCACTGGTAACATGATGTTTTACTGCTAAATGGCAAGGCCATCCCACTGAAGGAGACCCAATCCTTCTGTTCTTCACCATGTTGAGCCCAGTCCCAAACCCCAGGTGAAAGCGAGGATAAATGGTTGCCTTTTGGCGAGCACCGGGTGAGTCTACACCAGCAGCAACACTAGACTTCCTCTAACCTTTAGGTGAGAAAACACCTTTCTCATTAATGGCTGCTTCACCACAGGCAGACTTAAACTCTACTTTCTACCACAGTACAGAACCATGGATAAGGCCATTGAACTTAGTAGTGCCATTCACCTTGTGGGTGTAAGTGACATACTTAGGACATTTTTATTAATTTACTTTTTGTTTTCAGTTGAGTTTAGATTCAGTTCCTTTCCAAAGTGAGTTATTAGGTTTTTTTTTTATTATTATAATATTGGGGTATTTGACAAGGGCAAGATTGAAGAAATTCAGAACAGCTCTCAGTCTCTATTCACATAGGCACAAAAGCCTCCTCATTCTTGTTGTGTTGGCAATTTGACAAAATTCACAAAGACTAAAACAAAAGACATTTCATATAAATACTTTTTTTATTTTAGTGACTTTCTTAAGTACAAAACATTCTTTAACTTAGACTTCTTTTTCTTGCCAAAGTCTAGTTTTTTATTTTTTTATTTCAGTTTGCAAAAATGTTTATACATGCCTACTAGTAACTACAATACCCTTGCTTAGGACACTTTGAAACACAGTGTAACCCTCATAAGCTGATGCACTCTCCAATCTGCATTTCTTTTTGTCTCTCTGTCTTTCTTCTCATTACCCCTCTCATCTGCCACTCTCGCTTCCTTTTCCCTCCTCTCGCCCTTTCCAGAAGGTCCTTCCCTAAACCCCAGAGAGAGGGGAGGAGCTTGGGATGGCGAGGAGGTGCTGGTAATCCGTGCAGTGACCCAGGTCAATTCAATTATCCTGTTTTCTTTCGCTGCGCGACGCGTGTGCCCATTTCACAGCCAACTCCCTTAATGCGCCCAGGATTAGCTTCCCTTACTTTTAATGATCTACCTATCGACGCCTTGGGCTCCACAGCTCGCACATAGACACACACTCACACAGAGGTGAACAAACACACACAGGTAAGTTTTCATGTATAAGTTTTAGTCTAAAGGAATTTACTAAACAATTCACAAGGCCGAGGATCAAGACAGGCTTTCTCAAAATAAATATGTGTTCATGAGTGTGTTTGCATATGCATTTGCTTATTTATGTGGGAGTGTGGCTTACATAAACTGCAGTAAGAAGAGGATTTTATTATCCATCTGCATTTACCCAGGCTTCACCTCACACCTCCAAGATTTGAGATAATCATCTTAGGCCTAAAACGTTAGTGTATAAGCTTGCTAATCTCAACCCCGGAGGAGGAAAAGAGGTCATTTTATACTAGTAAACTATGGATGGCTGACATGCATTGAAATACGCATGCAGGATTCAAAGTATTAGGCACTAATGCACTGTATTGTAAAGTGTCATGCACACTCTAATGCACATGAAGTCAACAAAGCAATTTAATTGCTTTAACACATCTACTGCCCTCTTGGTTAGAAGATGGCTTTTAAAAGATAAATTAGATTTTGCTACAGTTAGGTGTTAGGTGACACTCTCACCCAATTATCTAACCTGATCTTATTATCTCACCAGTGATCACTAATTACATGACTGGATAACTAACTAAGTAGGGACCAGCATTACAAAACTCCAGCAACTCCAGGAAACTCTAAAGCCTCAAAGCCATCAAATCAGCACCACGAAGGGCTTCCTTTGGCCTCCTTTCATCCTACCAATCTTGGGAGCCTGTCCAATTTAATTCCACCTGCTGTTGTTCCATTAACCTGATAATCTAAACACCACATTCGCTATCTTGAACCTGAAACCACATTAGTTGCTTTCACTATTACTGCATTTGCACTTTCTACAGATTGGAGACAGTGTTATAAGTTTGTCAGTCCTACCTGGTATATCCTGCCCATTGTAGTTCCATCCAGCTACAGCCAGCATGGAGGGCAGAGGAGATCCAGGCCTACTGTCTCTTTCTCTCTCTCTGTCCCGCTCTCGGTCCCAGTTCCTCTCAGCCTGCTGGGTAATATGTCTGACTGTGTCCTTGTTCTTCCTGTTCTTCCTCCGCCCTGACCCTGAAAGGGGTTGCCAGGGTCCTTCTCCACCTCCTCCACCAGCACCCCCATTCCCTTGTTCTGCCTGGCTTTGGGCTGCCCCTCTGGGAGTGTCCCGGGGATGAGAGGAGGAGGCAGGAGATACCTGTTCCTCTTTGACGGTGACAGGCCTATAGTCATGAGGCCATGCGGGCTGGGAGTCGTGGCAGGCTTCTTCCTGGCTCTCATGGCTCTTAGGCGGTTCATGGTCCTCCTTTCCATATGTGCTGCCTCCCTCATGGCAGCTGGCGATGGCTGAGTCCCCAGAAGAGTTGGCCGGGCTGGTGCGGCGAGCCAGCCAAGGCGAGGTGCTGCGACCAGACATGATGGAAGCCAGGGCTTCAGACGCCATGCCTACTATCCCTCCTCCACCTCCTAAACCAGCTCCTGCAACACCCCCTGCCCCTGGTAGACCTACTGCTCCTCCACCTCCTCCAACTCCCCCACCTCCACCTAGGCCAGCAGCAGCCACAGCGCCCATTTCAAAGTCGGCCAGTTCGTCAGCCATCTCTGAGCGGATACTGATGTCTAGTGCAGCCTTGATGAAGCTGTGGCAAGCCTGGACAATATCTGTCATCTGCAGGTAGCTGGCGGCCGACATGACCTCAATCACATTCTTACTGGTGAGAGCAAGGTGCGCCGAGTACATGAAGTCCAGGATGGCTTTGAAGCCTGTTGCTGTGACGATGTCCAGATGAGTGACAGTAGTCTGGTGGTGAGGCTCTGCCCCCTTTTTAACCTGGAGGGTGATGAGAAAGAGTGTTAAGAGCAGTGTCATTTTTTTGTGTTCATTTACCTCATGGTAGTCAGGAATAAATCTTTCTTTAAACGCAGCTTCTGGCATTGCATTATCAACTGCAAAAGACCATCTCTTAACAGTCTTTCCCAGTGAGGTCCCTTACCTGGCAGTAAAGAGTCTTGAAGTAGCGTGACGATCCCAGGAGGACATTCTTATGGGCCTTGAAGATCTTTCCGTCTACAATGACACAGGCATCGCAGAGGATGCCATGCTGCCTCTGCTCATTGAGCTCTCTGAGGAGCTGACGGTAGTGAGACGAGATCTCCATGTCCTCCTTCCTGTTGTTCATCTGTGTAGCTGAACAAAAGCCTCTCCTCCAAACATCTGCTGGAAAATTAAAGAAGACATGCCATCAATCAACTAAAGATAGAACATGTATCCAAATATTTTAATTGTGCCATGCAAATGTACAGTATGGACATTTGGTTGCTGCGATGATACAAAGATATACAGCAGCAAGAATGTAGAGAAATATATATATATATGTATATATATATATACATATATATATATAGCAGCAATAGAATCTAATCCATTTTGCATTTAATTTTAATGTAACGGAGGGGAAAAAAAGTGAATTTAACTGAACCACTCCTTTAAAGATGAGCCAGGGTAAGGATATATCAGTAATGACTGTGACATAAAAAAAACTGACATCAATAGAAACCACATCTCAACTGCTGTAGTTTGATGTCTAAAAACAGCCCAGTAACAAATAGTCAAATTTCTCTGTGTTTAAACCGTGTCTGACAGGTTCATTTATGTGTGCGTGGGAGTGTGTGTGTGAGAGAGAGCATGTGTAAGCTCATTAAAAATGTCAGTTAAAAAGTGTAACACTTTCGCAAACCAGTTTTGAGGGAGGAAACACACTCATTTAGTACAGACCACTTTACCATTAAATTTATCAATAAACACAGCCTCAGTTCCTTGTTTTTTTTTTTTTTTTTTTTTATTTTTCTTTGCTTGTTA
>VUQI01003085.1:11111-21255 GCA_015106735.1 Paratilapia polleni | reverse complement strand
ACAGTTCCTTGTTTTTTTTTTTTTTTTTTTTTATCTTCCTTTGACTGTGAATATTCAATCAGCTGTCTAGTTAAGTCAGAAATCCACTCTTGAACTTTCACCTCAGTGTTTGTGATCTCGTACGGTTCAGTCAAGGTTGTGAACACAAAGGTTTTTTTTTTAAACTACAAAGAAAGGACCCTTAATGACAATTTGTGGAGCAGTTTGACTGTCAGGGAATGAAGATCCAACTTTCATGGTGGTTTAACAGGAATGCTGTCATATTTTATTGTTACTCTTACAAATTAAAAGCCATAAAAAAAAATCACGACTTAAATGTTTGCAATCTATTAGCTCATAAAGTTTACTCCTTTAAGTACTACTTTTGGGCACACAAATACTGATTTCACATGTTATTTTCCTTCGAATGTAGATAAAACATTATAGCCTGTGTTTTTTCTGCTGTGTACAGGTGAGGTGACATACAGGATGAATGGTGAGCTCAAACACTGGAGAAGGGCTGTAAGAGAAGAGGCCAGGAAAAGGCCACAGCGAGGGGAGTGAAGGAGACAAAGGGAGATGTGAACATCACTTTGTTGAACCAGGCAAGGAGGTGGCGGGAAAACAAAGAGAAACCACATCAGTCCTTGCAAACACAAGCATGTACACACACAAACACACACACAGAAGAAGAAGACCCACACATGCAGGCAGTACATTAGCCAGAGCATTAGCAGCCGCCGCTCCTGCTCTTGTCTCGGTGAGGGCTAAATCGTGGGGACGCAGAGTGTTACCAAACGCAGCAGTGATTTGTTTTGGGAACGCCACAGCTGTCAGCTCTCATGGGCCATTCTAAGAGATGACAGCTCGTGTTGGCCAAGGTGACAGCAGCGTTTGCTCGGGGGCCGGCACACTTCAGGTCATGTTTAGCAAAGCTCTGCTCAACCTGATGGCTTGTAAGATCAGATAAATCCACAGTGTCTCCCACGTCCACTTGGACAAACACACCTCCTATGAACAGCAGTGGACAAGCGGATGGAGTGATGGTGACAACTACTGAAGCCTGCCTTGCACAAGAAGAAAAAAAAGGGATCAATGCAAAGCAAGCTCAAAACCTTTCACTGATTGGTGTTTGTTGGAGAAAAAAACTGAGGAAGAAGAAAGTTGGATGTGAAGGCAAAATAGCAGTGACCCTCAAAGTCTCAAAGGGCAAGTTTTGACGCAATGTTTTTATCCACCAGCTCACACATTTCTTGGAAAAAATCTATTGGCAGTTTAACCTTGAGATATTCTTTCCTTTCTGCATTGCTCTGATAGAAGTATTGAGAGTCTTCACCTCTCACCTTTGAGGACAAACTGAGCGGCTTTAAAGACACAGCCGTTCTGCTCCTCATCTCTCTGCTCTTCTTCTTTCAGGGCCACTGGCACATTCAATTGTATAGACAGGTCTATAAGATAGGCTCCCTCTCAGAACCACATAAAACACAAAAGAAGTCATTATTCACTGAGACATATTCCTCTGATTTCTGCGCCTTGTTTTTTCCAGCCAACATGGATGGAGAAACAAAGGGTCACTGTACAGCACACACACCGTTCAGAAGCGGTCAGCGCCATTTCAGACATATAGCTATTGGTAGCTTAGAGGAAGCTGGCTATATCAAGTCAACAGCTGGAGTAATAATGCCATCGCTCACACATTCAGGGTCGGCCAGCTCTCTGTTTCCATCTGTGTTACAATTTTCAAAGACAAGCTCTCGACTGAATAGGTGAAAAAGAAAAAGAAATGAATAAATCAAGCTGCAGCAAACACTGTGTGAGATTTCAATGGTTTTCTTTGGCATGAACGATAATAACCAGAATTTCTTTGAGTTTTGAAATCTTGGTTGGACAAAGGACATCTTATGACATCACCCTGGACTTTCTAAAATTGCAGTATAGGTACTTTCATTATTATTAAACATTGTATAGATGGAAGGATTCATTCCTTAGTTGAGAAAGCCAGCAGATTAGCTGGTGACGAAAAATAATCATTAGTCACAGCCTGCGCAACAATAAGTTTGTAACAAAATTCATTGAACATCTATCGTAACTGAGAGAAGTCAGATATTGTGCATCATGGCTACACACCACAAGATGAGACGAAATATTAATGTAATTTGATTTCACTTATTTTGAATGCAGTCTACAGTTCTTATCAGTGTATCGCTGGGACACAGATCTAATAATAATAATGGCAGTGTCGTACTGCTCTGATACAACAGATCATGTACAAAACAATGTCAGTGAGTTTGGGTGAATGTAATGTGAACGTGTGGCTAGACTTATACCCAAAAACATGTTAAATGGTGCTTTAGATCTACCAAAAGCAACAAGCAGTGGAGTGTAAAAAACAGCAGTGACTGAGACAAAAAGAGAAAGAAAGGGAGAGGTATAATCAGATTTATTGCTTCAACAGACTCAGAGACATACTGAGTTAGTAGTTAGGTAGAGAAAAGCAGCTTTAATGGAGAGCGCTTTGACCTCTAAACTCTTTGCTTGCTTAATTGGCTTGTTTAATTTCAGCATGTCCAAATCCCTCTAGTCAAAGACCCCTTTTCCAGAGGAACCAATCCCAAGCTACACATAAACACTGTGTTCATAGTGACCTTTCTCTTCCTCAAAGATCTCCGCCTTTTTACCCCAAAAGCTTTGATTATCACCAGGACCAAAACCCATTCCTTCTACCAAATGAGTACATCTTGGAGTTATAGCATGCTTTTTTCAAATATACTGTATATTTGATGCAAGAGTGGAAGGTAAGATAAAATGAACTTGTCAAACAATCAACTATACACAGAGAGAGGCAGAGACTTTTGCATCTCATCCAAAGCATTAGCAGTCTCACCAAGGCTACAGAAACTAAAGCCTGCTTTCAGGTTGTCACACAGCTGGGAAAAAAAGCTTTTCATCCCTCTATGAAATTTCACTGCAAAAGTGAAAAATAAAAAAAATAATAAAAAAAAAAAGCAAGGAAAAAGTCATCAGGAGGCAGGCTGACAGTCTGTGTGCGCCTGTTTGAGGTCAGAGAATATTGTTTCAGTAAAGCATGCCACCGGAGCTCCAAGTCCCTGTCACCCTTCTGAGGCCAAATCAAAAGTGACTGTCCTCCTTAACCCCTCCTTTCTTCACACACAATCAAGAGCCCCGTTCCCCTCAAAACATGCACACACATTCAGTCCCTGCCCCTAAATACACAAACACATGCAAGAACTAAAAACACCCACGTTCACACGCTTAGCAGAGCCGTCATGGCATCACACCCGGTTTGTCCTGGTCACATCACAGCAAAGTCACTTTAGGCCCCAGCCAGACGACTAAAGAGATGAGACGTGTGATGGAGTGAGAGAATGGGGCTTCCTCCTTCTTCTGTTTCTCTTAATGCAGCCTGTCCCTCCAAGCCACTTCTCTGCCTCCTTGACCGCACAGGACCGAGGGGAGACAGAGCGCAAGGTCCTTCTGGATCAAAGGCAGAGCGATACTTTGTTTGTACTAGGGTTTAACACAGAGCTCTCATGGCAGGCTAATGCTGTGATTTCATGAGGGCTTCACACATCATACAGGATGAAGAAGTTACAGCATGTGAAACATCTTCACACAGGGTGATAATATGTGATTGCACAACATATTTTAGCAAATAAAACTCACTCAAAGCACACTTTTACTTTTGGTGTCTGTTGATTCATTAACATTCTTGTCAGCAGGTACACAGATTAACTGGCTTTAAATTCCTTCATGTGCATGTTAGCACTATCTAGGCAGTTTGCAGTTGTATTTATTTTGAATTAAAGGATTTCCAGTTGGTCAGGGCAAATTATCATTAAGTGGCCAGTGTGCTGCTTGCAAAACCGCCACCCTCAGCTAATCACTCCAAATTCAAATTGTGGCCTTCTGCTCGACAAATGTAACAATTCAGCTCATTATTTGATAAAATGAGTTCGGCATGTCAAACTGAGTGAACACAGAGTTCACACAACCCCCATTTTGAGTGGCCACATAAATAAATAAACCCATTAATAAATCTAGAGAAAAACCAAACTGATAACATTACCAGATTGAAAATGTTTAAAAAACATTTGAAGTGCAGAGTGAACTTGTTTTTGCACACGTACATTTTCAAAGCTTTGGTGCATTTTGGGTGCTCACTTACACCACTTTTCTGCGTTTTGCAGTTTACATTGTCTTTTTTTATAGTGACATACCTACAGATAATTCTCACCTCCAGTTTGTCTCAATTAAGAAGTTTTATAGTAACACCGTCCAGGTAAAAGTTTAGGTTTTAATCTTCAGGTTCAATCAGAAGCACCGTTATCGGTGCTGTCTTTGCAGCACGTGTTTATGGGAAAAAAATTACTGTAACGCAACTGTAGAAATTGACAACAGACAGATGAGCAGCAAAATATAGTGGAATATTTAGCAGTTTTAAAGCCAGACTTCCATTCATGATAGCATTCTGTTCAGCACAGATTACAGAATACTTGCTATATAGTTTGGCAATAGACTGCCAAATCACAGTGCTGCAATAGATCTCTCATCTTTACTAATACACGATCAATTAATTTAATTTATAAACAAAAGCAGGCCTTATTACACTGAATCCCCCCCCCCCCCATTTAACATCCCTATCATTATCTTGGCACTGTCTTTGAAAATCAGCAGGGGAGGGTGCGATAAAAACTGGCCAGAGATTGAAGAAGTGAATGAATATAAGGAGGAAGGCAGGAGGAATATCAAAGCAGGACTCAGTAGCCAAGAGCTGGCATTTATGCTGTCAACCACCCCAGCTTCATGCAGGAGCTACAAAATTTTATCAGTTAAGCTAAAAAGGCAACACGTTCCTTTTTGCATATTTTCTAGTACTGACTTGCACCAGCACACTATCATATCAGAGCAGGCAGTTTCTGTGGAAAAGGGAACAAGGGTGGCAGTCTTGAACTGAATGATTATTGCTATGTTAACCTTTCAAACAAACTAAAATAAAAATAAATTGTTATATTAAGCAAATCTTTGACACCAATACCTGTAAAAATAAGAGAAAGTAAGAATTTGTTTATTTGAAAGTGGAATTTCTTTCTGTGTAATGAGAGAATAAATACTGGAACAAATTAGAACATGCATAAAGGGAATTAAAATGATATTCAGCTGAACAATAGAGGCAGTGTTCTTCATACACATGGCAGTGTGGCAGAGGGCAGCCGTTACTTTCCAGTTTCAAATCTACTGCTCCATCTACTAAAAAAAGAAAAAAAAAAGAAAGAAAGAAAAAGAAAAAAAAAGTTCTATTGGATTTCAAGGTTTATTATTTTCAATATAAAACTGAATGTGTGATGAATGTTACTGATGTTCACTGAACACTTACAAATGAGGGCCCTGTGAAAGGTCATTTTGAACATGGGATGAGGATACACAAAAACAGAGCAAGGTGAAAAGTCAAAAGGGAGAGAGGGAAAAAAAAGTAGAGCTGGAGAATGGGAGAGATAAAGACCACTGAAAAACAGAGAGAAAAGAGATAGAGCAGAATCACAGAAACAGCAAGGCTAGAACGATAGAGAGAGAAGATAGAAAGAGGGGGAGACAGGAAGAGAGGGGAGAGTGACTCAGGCAGCCAATATTTTTTAAACAGCTTTGCTTCCACTCAACTGGGCATCAAGGCCATTATCCCGGGGTTAATCCCCAATCCGACGGAGCTGGCAGCCTTCCGGGACAAGCCAGGGTGGCAGTCCATCAACAAGGCGGGCACGAACAAAAATAACACACACATACTCAAACACATGCATATGACACAGAGCCAGACACAGGCAGGCATGCAAGCAATTAGAAAAAAGAAAACAACAAAGCTATTAGCTGGCTTGTTCTTGGCTTCTTTGTCCTTTATTGTCTGTTGAAAAAGACTGTTTGCTAATGTCTTGTCTTGCATTTTATCTCTGTTTCTGACTTCTTTAAATCTCCCTGTAGGTTTTGTGTTGTCAGTCTCCCTCGTTTCTTTTATCACACACCCTCCATCTGTCCACCTTTATTTTCTCCACCTTCCCCACCAGCTCTAATCATGCCACATTTTGCACCTCTACCTCACTCTCCCTTTCTCTGCCCGCTCTCTGTTTCACTGGCCAGCATCCAAGGAGCCAAGGTGGAGGAAGAGATTGACTCAAAGAAGGATAGCCATGTCATGTGGAGAGGGACCAAAGAGGATCCAGGAGGCTTAGGGAGACTTAGCAAAACTCCCTTCATCCCTTGCTCTTCCATCCTCGGTCACACCCTGCACACACTGCCCAAAAACAATACTCACACCTCCCTTAATTCCACCTGAAGACTTCAGTTTAGTTTGTCGTACTTTTTTGCACATGCAAAAAGATCTGCCTCTACAAACATCCCATCCACTAATATGTACACTTAAGCAGCTCCAGCCGTTTTCTGCCACTATGTACTCTAACATTCAGGTGTTAAGCTTAGAGTGATCTTATGGAAATCCGGTCATAGTAAGGATGGACTAGGATCATCCCGGAGTGACCAGAAAAAAGGTGTGACTCAAAGACATTGCTGTTGATGTTCTTTAGCCTAAACACTTTGGCTGGGTTTCAACTTCACCTTAAATGGCCTACAAACTGATACTACTTAACATTTTAGAGGTTTAAAAAAGGGTGAGTAAATCCATGTGACCATCTCTCTGTTGTCCCTTTTCCACGTCTTCCTCCTTTACGCTCCAGGATGTGTATGTGTATGTGAATGTAGTTTCTGGGCTATCTTTCTCTCTAGGCCCCTAAGCCTGCTATGTCTCCCATGGTAACTCCCTGACTGACGACCCGGGGCTTAGCCTAAATTCTCCCTCTATTAAAAGCTGTGAAATGCAAATAATGAAACATCTCATTACCACTGTCGGAGAACCCAAAATGAAAGGAGGGGGAGAGTGGGAGGGAGAAGCGCAAGGCGGGTGGGGAGGCTGCGGCAAGGGACTGTAATACAACGAAAGAGGGCTATACAAGAGGGAGGAAAGGTGAGAGGACAGGGAGAAACAAGCGAGAGCTGGAAATAAAGGAGGCAAGGGGAGTCGAAAAGGAAAGGGAGGATATGAAGTGGGTAAAAGGATGAGAGCAGATCCCCAGATAGTGTGTCTTTTCTTCGATACATGTTGCCATTAAAAGAAAGGGGCCAGGACTAGAGAGACAAAGGGAGAGTCCTGATGAACTATGGCTGTGAGATAGTAGGTGTCATTCAAATATCTAACAGCCAGCACTATTTCATGCTAAACTTTAAAACAAAACATCAGTCAAGAGTGTTTCATTGCTGCTGCATTATAATCATCTGCAATGTATGTGCAGGTAACCCATAAGCTTTCCAAAGAGCCTTAAAGGACTTTGTGAGATGCACACGTATATATATATATATATATATATATATATATATATATATATACGTGTGCATGTGTCTAATGACTGACCATTTTATTATGCCACAAGAGGATTACTAGTCACCAAATTGTAATTTTCCATCATTTATCAACTAAACGTATTACCATACTTAGGGACTGTACTCATAATGTCTCAGGTTTACGTATACAAGAAAAGGCCACTGGCTTGTGAAACATATCCAAGGTGTACAAGGAAGTGAAATCACCAACAGGAAGTGTTTGTCATTTGGTCATTTAGTTTTGCAGGTGGGAGGAGACTGGTTGTATTGGTGTGATGTTGGAGGGAGAGGCGCACCTTGTATGGTCTGCTGGTGCAAAACCCCAGCTTCATCACTGGAATAGTTCAGAGACTCATCTGCTGATGCACAAACCTCTGATATCATGAGGGAATTCATGGGAGGTGGAGGTTTAAGGTGTGACATTGTCTAATAGCAAGATTAGCTCTTGGCTTCTTGGAACTCTTTGTTTTGTAAGAGTATTTATTGGATCACAAAGGCATCATATTGTTTGCTTTCCTAACCAGGGAGATTAGTAGATGATTTGGACTGCTAGAATTGGTAAATTTTCCCTTTCCCTCTTTTAACACCAAGGTTATTTCTGTATTTTTGTATTTCTGTATTTTAAACATTATACCCAATGCTGCAAATATCTAGATGTGTGTTATACAAGGGAAGGAACACAAGCTGAAGGAAAAATGAAAAAAAAATTTATGTGGAAGAGAACTTGAAGACAGCTTTTGCTAACAGACTTTCAAGTTAAACTTTGACCAACTGTACTGCATAACCGCATAAGTATGTGGATGCCAGATCACAACACATGTAACATTAAAAGTTCTTACTAAACACCTCAGTCTCCTCTTTTCTGAAAAGGCTTTTCACATGATTTTGGAAGCATGCTGCCGGGATTTGCTCCCATTCGGCCACAAGAGCATTAGTGAGGTCGGTTACTAGTGATGGGAAAAATTACTCTTTTTTGTGACACAGTTGATTTAATTCCATTTGCATAAAATATTTATTTTGATTTGTTCATCAACTCACTCATGGGCTTTCTACACCAGTAAGAAGGTATATTTAGTGATAATTTCAGGTACATGTCCCTCCCTCTGTCGTGACCAAGAGGTAGCCTATCTGAGGCATTCATTCACCCACTAACTCAACAGCTCAGTCAGTCCTTCGCTTCTGGCGTGTCCCAACTCTCAGTCCCTGCTTGTTCGTTGTAGCCTTATCGGCTTAGGCCCAGGTTTAGTTCCCAGCCAATCGTATGTTAGCTTACAGCATGCCCCTACATGCATCACTGGCTGTCACTGGCCATAGCCAATGAGTGAAAATGATTTGATTTCATATGTTTGACAGACAAGTGGTTTATTTCTGCAGGGAGATAAGTGAATGTATAATTCTTTTAAGAGATTTGTTCCCTTTCGGTGGGTTCCTTTTCACAGGGTTCCCCCTCCACACACACATTTTTGTGAATATATTGGCAATCACCAGCTTTTGACCTGACAGTGGCCAGTTGGAAACATTTAACATATCATGCAGCCTAGGCTCTGTGAAGGCAGTCAAGTACTTCCACATCAGACACAAAAAATATAAGCATGCCCTTTATAGGGCACTCATTGAAATACTTGAAATTTCAAAATTTCCACCCTAGTGTTTTATTGGATGATTTTTTTTTAAACTTTTTAACTTTTAAATTTTTATTTTTTATTATTATTATGTTGTAAACCAAGTTACCATATACGTTTCCTCACCTGATAAATGGTTAAGGTTGTCCATAACTCGTCATAAAGGGCCACCAAAACACCACAGCTAGCCTCAGACCTCAAGTGCAAGAAAGGGAAAAAGTAGTCCATACACATTTGGCTATTTGGTATATTCTGTAAGAGTTACACACATTTCAGTGCTATAGGGAGTATACCAAGTTTGCTTGAATACCTGAAGGTTTCTTTATATCCTGCGTGATCATCAGATTTCCACTGTTTGATTTCTGGCCATTAGTGAGTTTGAGTAAACCAACTATTAAAAAATAAAACTACAAATGTATGACTTTATTTGTCAAAAAAAACAAACACACAAACAAACAAACAAACAAATGACCAACATAATTTTCTTTTATTGTGTCCTTCTCCCCTGGGCTTGCTTTTACATCCCCTTGCCTCTTCTCCTCTAGTTATTTTTTGTCATTTGGCAGTTCTGTTTTCAAAAGCACCAAATGGCTTTGTGGCTGGAGTGATGATGACAATATAAGGCTATGGACTGGCTCAGAACTCACATTTAACACCTACTCTGATCTCTCTCTCTCTCCATGCCAGCGAGCCACTCAGTGTGTGTGTGTGTGTGTGTGTGTGTGTGTGTGCGCGCGCAAATGTGTGTGGTTGTCCATACCCTCTCATAGGTCTTAACACAAAACCTGTCACAGCAAAAAAGCAACCTGTCACGACTCAGCTAGACACGACTGTACATGACTGCACCACAAAGAACACAAGCAGGCTGTTCCCGAGCTGTTAAAACAGTCACTGCAGCCACCAGCTCCAAAGGTCTCAGGCAAGAACACACACACACGGACACAAACACACACATGTGTATATATATACACACATAAAGCAAGTGAATAGTGTGGAGGAAATGAAACAAAGGGTTACCAGGAGGAAGACAGTTTAAAAAAAAAAAAAGAAATGATCATGTCGTACAGTACCAGCCCTTAAGGACTAAATGTCTGAAATGTCTG
>VUQI01003085.1:0-11091 GCA_015106735.1 Paratilapia polleni | reverse complement strand
GAAATGTCTGACAGCTGAAAGCTAATTGTTGTTTGTTCAAGTGTGTGGTTCTTGAATGTACAGTTGAATGACTGAATGATGGTGACTCACTGCTGGTGGCCAGTCGCTATCTGGTGCCGAGGCGGGCGTCCAGAGAGTGTGTCTGTGTGTGTAAGGGTAGCTTGGTGAGACGGTCGCTCTGTCAGACAGCAAACAGAGGCATCTTTCTCAAATCCACACTGGGCCACAGCTTACAATGAGCTCACGCAAAGAGGGGAGCAAAAAAGCCGCAGCTTAAGTGTGTGCTCACAAGTTCAACAGGCACACCCTGCATCCCCCTGAGCAAATATTAAGAGACTTTACTCACTGCTAATCTTATTCACAAACACTCAAGAGCACACACAAAACAAGAAATAAAAAAAAAACAACAACATCATTTTACTGTATTAGCTTAGCCCTCAACCCACAACATTCACTTATGACTAACATTCCCAAAACTGACTGTACAACTGAGCAACACAGTGATTTACATATAGTGAGAGGAGCATTTATAAAAACACATTTGTATATAATAGCCTGGGGCTGTGTTGTCACTCATCAAGCTGATCAAAAAGCAGCTGCTATACAACACTGATGAATCTTGGAGTGCTTTTGCAAATCCGTCCTTCAACGGTAGAAAAAAAAAGGGAAGTGAGATAAAGGGAGAGAAATCAAGGGGAGAGGAGAAGAGTATCTAAATATAGAGAGACTCGCGTTTTGGAGTCAGAAAAGAGACAGTGAAGGGTGAGAAAGAGGCAGGGAGACAGGAGATGTAAGAGGTAAAGAGAGGAAGAGAGATAGGGAACTAATACAAAAGCAACAAAAATGGAAGAAAAAGTAGCCTTGAAGCTGCAAAAGAAGAAGAGGGTATAGAAAAGTGTCAGTATAGACTCATTAGGTTTCTCATCTATTACCTTGCTTGGTGGACTTCTGGAGAATAAGATATGGAGGACACTCAGTACTGTCCAGAGTTCAGTATATTGCATAAAGTATCACCACAGGTATTAGTCAATGCATAATATCGATATGGAAGCCCTACCTCTTCAGTGATCTTTTCAGCTGTTTCAACAAACCGGCTGCAGCCCCTTTTCTAAATAAATTCTTAGAGTAATCAGCAAAGATACAAAATCAATTACACTCTTTGTCTTCCTTGTTTCACTGCTGTGCTGCGCATGGGGTAATTGCTCCAATTTAATGCCATGCCTTCTAAAGCTACTGACAAAAAGGAGAGGATTTAAGGTAAAGTTTCAAGTAAAGTTTCTTTTGCTGGAATGTACTTGAAAGTTAAAAAAAAAAGAGAGAGAGAGAAAAAAAGTGATTTTTTTAAAGGACATTTGCATTGACGGAAGAGTGGCTCGAGGCCACTGTGTCCACTGTGAGTGACGAAAAGCGAGGTTTGATCAGACAAATGCTTTGCTTCAATCCTCAATTCTGTCCTGATACCTCATTCTTTGTCTCCTTATCTGTCTGTCTTTTCACTCAGCCAGTGTTAAGTTGAATGTGACGCTGACTGTCACCTGTTGACTAACATGAACGGCTGCCATGGCTTGCAGGCTTTTGGAACTGCTGCTGCTTTTTCCCCAGGCAGCAATGGAAAGAACTGTAAATTCATATAGAGAAGCGGCATGGGAAACACAATGAGCGAGGGAGAGACAAAAGGACCACTGTGTAAACTCTCACCATGGCGCTCACCATCGCTAAGGACAACACCCACCACGGAAACCTAATTTTGACGAAGTCACACATTCCCACATTGTGAGGCAGTGCCAGTATCAGGTGTCTGTCCAAACCACCAACCACCAATCAACTGCCACCCCCTTCATGACACACCAGCACACACACCAAAACAACCAGGAGGGGGGAGGTGAGATACAAGACAGGACGGAGGGAAGGAGGGATGCGGGGGTGAAAAAGAGAGAGCAAAAAGATGAGGGCACGGGGATAGAGCCAGCCCGAGACAAAGGCAGACAGAATGGCAATGAGTGAAAAGAGGAAGAGTGAGGAAAAAAAATATAGAGAGGTGAAAAGCTCAATGCCATCTCACTATGCTGGAAGAGAACAAAAAGACAGCAACAATGACGCTTGCATATGCATGCTTCAGTTAGTGTGTGTGTGTGCCTGTACGTGTTTGAAAATGCAGTGTTGGAAAGAGCGGTGAGAGGGCCGTTGGGGAAATTTTACCCCTCACCACCGAAAAAGGGATGTGAACCTACTCACTTCTGTTCCCATGTGGATTGGCTTCGCCTCTTTTGTTCATAAAGGGAACTACACTGCCACCGAAGAGCCCATAAAATGTTGAGCCACTATGACAAAGCTCCACTTGCCTTGTCAATTTATGAAGTTCATATATAAATACACAAAGGACGGGTTTTTAGCATTAAAAAAAGCTTTGATAAAACCTTTCTGAATTAAAAAAAACTTCCACCCCATCCTAACAGAAAACTTAATGCAAGTTGGACAGCTCAGCTTCAGAGACCTGTATCTGTTTGTGTTTTTGGGAGAAAACTGGACCCCACAAGTTTTCATATTAACAGAATGTATAAATATGTGCTAGGGTCAAGGGGAAGGATAAAAATGAGAAAGGGAACAGGGAGAGGGTAAAAATGAGAAAAGGAGTAGAGGGAGGGTAAAAATGAGAAATGGAGTAGGGGAGGCCACATGAGGCACCTGGCCCACTTACAGCAGAGGAGGGGGTGGTGGAGGAGAGAGGAGGAGGAGGAGGAGGAGAGGAGAGGTGGAAGATTAAGGAGTGGGAGGGGAAAAGAAAAGGAGAAGTTGGAGGAGGAGGAGGAGGAAGCAGAAGGAGAGAATGAGGAAGAGGAGGCCTGGAGAGAAAAAAGCAAAGGTGATACAGCTGGGATGGAGCAGGGGGCACAGGGAGGATGGGGGCTAGGTTAAAGTGAAGGAACATAAAAAGGTAAGGAGAGAAAAAGGATGTGAGATGAGAAGGCAAGAAAAAAATAGATGAAATAATGGGAAGGGGGAGAAGGGCACAGGGGGAGGTGAGAGCAGGAGAGAAAGAGAGAAGAGGTGGAGGCTGGAGAAGAAGAGGTGGCCTTGTGATGTTGAGAAAGGAGGTGGCGTGTGCGTGAGCGCGATGAATGTGTCTGTGTGTGTGTGTGCCTTTGTGCGTGTGTGGGTGTCTAAAATTGTGACGAAAAAACTAACACCTCACCCCAAGTATGAATAACCGACCACAACAGGCCAATGTAGGTTCAATCTCTTCTCCCAGCACATTCGAGCAGCCTGCCTATACCACTAATATCCCACTAATACCACCCACAGTCCTCGCTCCACCTCACATCAATGAATATTTCATGTCCTGATGGCACTTTTAAAGCAAAAACTAATTAGCAAATCCAAGTTGATCTGGCATTAGTCATATCAGGCCAATTAAAAGCCCAGTCCTACTGTACATGTTAATGGCAGCGAAGTGGAATAATTGTATGTTGAGCAGGGGAGAGAATGTTAAACAGGCCTTGTTAGCAGCACTTTAGCACTCTAGCCTGAGTCCATGGCTGGATTACAAAACTCTACAAAGCAGAATAATGTTCGTCAGAAACACACACACACACACACACATACAGAGGCGCACACACATCTTTGAAAGCGTCAAACAAAAACTCTATCCATTAATTAGAGTGTCGCCATCAATTCCATGGGGTCAGGTCTGATACTTATAGCTAAAGAAGAGAAATAGTTCCAGGGAAAATGATGGTTTTATGCTTCAGTACTAATATTAAACTGAGATCCAAATATTGGCAGAAGCTTACAGGTCAGATGTTACGCAGTATTAGTGGGAGAAAACCATTCTCTGTTCCACACACTGTTTCTGCGGTCAGAGCCAGTCAACATAAGGTTGTAGAGACAGTTTTTGTGTGGTATTTGAGTAGAGAAAGGTGCTGGTTTGGATTTGAGTCCTGCCAACCTTCCTTCTGTGTGTGTGTGTGTGTGTGTGTGCGTGTGTTTTTTTATGCAGGAGTTTAGATTGAGACAGACAGCACTGACACACACAGACTAAACTGTGCTGCACAAAAAAGCGACAGAATAACAAGGGCTAGAGCTCTTTTGGAGTGAATGTCTGTTTCATCACCCCCCCCAACACAGTCACCCCCCTCCCTATTCTCTCTCCTTCACATTCCCTCTTCTCCTTCCTCTCTCTGCCTCCCCTGTCTCGTTCTCTCACCTGAGCTTTGATATGGAAATCTCTCACCAGCCAGAGCCTGAGGCTAGTTGACTGTTTCTAAAGATGTATTTGCTCAAAGCCGCTCAATTTCTCATCAAATGCTCACACTATGTGTATAAAAGACAAACTCTTTCACTGGGAAAATAACAACTAACAACCACGTACTTATATGAAGCTTTCAACAGTCTGCAAAGCCCAGACTTCAACAAAGAGGGTTTTCTAAGCCCAAACCTTCAAGTTTTTAATGGCTTATATAAATTTGACTAAAAAGATGGTGACCTTTCTGCAAAGTGGAGAGATGAGGACGCCAACTATCTTGTTGATAGAATAATTCAACTGAGTGTGCATGCTTGTGCAGACTGTTCTTTCCCACTGGTTTACCAGTCTTGCCCTGCCAGATAATGATAATGCATTAAGGAGTGCCTACCCAGCACATATAAAAGACTGAGCCAAATAAAGTGACAACTGGAAACATTCAAGGACAAGCAAAGCAATCTGCAAAAGACCCAGAAATAATTGAATAATCTACCAATAGGTAAGAATGTCTGGGAAGATAAATTATTTTTGTCAAAGAATGGAAATCATGTGAACAACAACAATAATCAGTCCCATGTCAGCTCATTACTAGAGAGTGGCGATATCAGAGGTTCATAATTCAGACGTTGTTCTTGTGTGGATCATTGTTTTGCAAATCACTGTGATCTTTCATATTTTTAATAACTTGGGTGCTAAAAAAAAAAAGAAAAAAAAAGATTTTTAACTTTAAAAAGCTGATGTTTTTTTTATACCTCCCACAGAGAGATAAAAGTTTTAGTCAGAATATCCTAAAACCTGGGGTAATCTGTATCTTAAAATCATAGGAGTTAATGGAAAATGTAATGCTTTGAAAATATGAGGGGCACTGTTGCTAACTACCTTAGGCAGAGAAACGTATAGTGCAAATAAGGAAGCTTAAAGGGATAAGAAAATAGATATAATTTCTATTTTGTCTAGTTTGTTCATTACCAACAGACAGAAAGCTAATTGAAAAGATAATACGTGCTTGTTATCTAACCGGCCTGGATTACCTGATGTGCAAAACTGCCATCATCACTTCACTTGTTGCAATTTTGTTTTGACAGCTTCTGAGCAAGTGAAAACGCACAGAATGTTAAAGCAACAATTAGGGGCAAAAGAATGGAGAGTGTCTGATTGGTTTTCAGGGCTGGTCCGAATGTGAGCATTGATGCAATTGATAACTGATGTTAGATAATGTTGTCAATTCCAGAAAAATTACTCATGATGCTGATAAGCATTGTGCGATGATGGCTGGCTGGAAAAAGCTGTTCTGCTCCGCATTCCTAAATAAAAGAAAAACACACCCTGGTGAAAGCACGCAAAGTGAAATCCCTCATCTGTTTTCTCAGGAATGTGTGATCCAAAAGGTGTTTTGCAATATCAACAACTCCTAAGCAAAAATTTCCAAAATTCCCTTGCATTTATTTTTAGCAACAGTCAAATTTGAATTTTGCTTAGAGACTTGATTCTTACTTGTAGAATGTAAAAAAAAAACAAAAAAAAAACAGAGTAAAAGCTGCAGATTATCTTTCAATTTAAAATTCAGGGGCAAAGTAACAAAAGAAGGGAACTTAAGAGGTTATTATTTTCATTGACATCCTTTTGCACGAGCAGGCGAATGACTGCATGCAAACACAGCTATGAAATATTAATATGTATGTGATTGCATGTGTGTGCGGGTCTGGGGTGGGGATGGATTAAACTCACCTGTTCTCTCTCCTGGGGGCAGATAGAGCATGTCAAATGAGTAGAAAGGGAAGCCAGCTGTTACAAACAAACACACACACACATACCCCCCACAGCATCCGTGTAACCCCATGGGGATTAGGAACACCTGTATTCATCACTGCACAATGAGCCATAGACGCAGTTAAGATAAAGGGCCTCAGGAGCTATTAGGGAATGGGGGATGGAACTGGTTGAGATATGGAGGGGTTAATGTGTGCCAAACTGTCTTGAAACGAAATAGATGTGAGAATTACAATATTCACAATGTAACAGGTAGAAGACAGAGTTGTCAGAAAACTCCAGAGAGATGTGTCGTGTCATGTAAGATGTACATGCCAGAGTAAGTGGTTCGCTTTGCAGTGTGTTAACCAAACAGGTGTTCCCATTAACAAGTAAGCTCTGAGGGGCAATCGGGATGAGACAACTGGCAAGGAGAGATAGAGACAGAGAGATGAACCAAGTACAAGGTTGCTAACAGGGAACAAATGAGTCTTTGTTGAGCATTGTCCTTTATTCTTTCAGGAAAATGTACAGTTGAATAGATAAACTTACTGTACTGAGTACTGTCATGTTGTCTACATAAACACAGACACACACACATAATATTGTGAGGGTGTAGTACACTACATCCCCAGGGTTTGTGTAGCTGTAGTCGACTAACTTGCTACCACACAGTTCAGCCCACAACCTGAGCACCACCTACACAACTACAGGCTTACATTCATACGCACACACACACACACACACAAGAGGCTATAGTGTGAAGCTTCAAACCTGACTACCACCCAAACCAAGCCCCCTCCATCTCATTTTCTCACCATCTTTTCACACACTGCCACACCCTCACTGTTTCCCACAAATGTCCAAATTCTGTGTGGATATTATTCAGTGCAACAACCTCCACCACCTTCAACAAACACGACGGGAAACTTTGGTTTCAACCCAGAAAAAGGCAGAAAAGAAATTTTAGTGCACTTAATCTTGTTTAATCAACTTCAAAAGATCCATTCATGAGAGAACGCACAAGTGTAAAGTGCTTCAAATCCTGCTTTGCAATCCCACAAGAACACGCGCAGCTAATATTTTTTCCATCTTTCGGCCGATCTCGCCTACACTACTCCTCCACTCATCCTTGTAACTGTTGTCTTGGTCTGTATTATACTCTCCCCGTGGAACACACAGATGGAGGTGCAGACACACACACACACACACACACACACACAGACATCCACTGTTCTCAATGATAATACTACACAACCCCACCGTAGGGAAGCAACCTCATTGGGATGTCAGTGTCAGGACCCACAGACAGCGTTCTGGGGGATGCTAAGGTGACAGTGTGGATGCCAAGCTGATATTTGTCTCAATGCCAGAACAGTTAAGGATTGTAAGCATTAAAAGAAGACAATTAAGGTTTCTCCTCCTCACGAGGACTTTGCAAAATGTGCACGACATGCGTGCAAACACACACACGTACACACACATAGACAAGCCTACAGTAATTGAATTACTGAATAAAAGACTTTGGAGGATTTACCATATCAAGCGCCAACTCTTAACTCAGTAGTAGGAAGGACAAAACAACCAGACAAATCCAGAGAGGCCTAAGACAATTTGGAAAAATGGCTTGATGGTCTCTTAATCCCAGAGATCCAGTTAGTTGATGTCGAACAGAGGAAAAGACCTAGATCTAACTGGCTTTACACACAGCCATAAGCCAAAAGGGCACACTTTAAAAAAAAATCATGTTTTTGTTTGCTTTATGTGAGTTCAAAAATGTGTAAGTATATGTCTTCTCAGCATTCTCTCAGTGACTTCTTGTAACTTTGCTATCCAGTCAGTAAAAACAGGCTCTAACTGATGTAGGTTATACACAAGGCAAAACAATTAAAATAATCTCCTGAGAAATAAGCCCCAGTGTCAGTCTAAGTTTGTGTTATGTTATATAAAAGTTTGAAATCTCCTGTGATAATGGGTAGTGATTAGAGCAATGTAAAGCAATGTCTCTATACTGAGCACTCACCTGGCTGTGCTGGGGGTGCACAACAGCCAGGCGCTCACTGCCTTCTTCTTAGAGAGCGTGAATGAAGTGGGGTTGTTCCCCTCTCACATGGTAAGCATGGTAGAAAATGGAGGAAGACGGAACTGACCGGTTTGAGAGGGCAGACACAGACAGCAGACGTACACTGTACCCACAGCACTGGAGACAGACCGAGCGGGAGAGACGCTTCAGCTTCAATAAACACAAAACACTTGACGCCACTCTTTTCAACTCTCAACACGGATCAGATGATGATCAGCTGTACCTCAACAATTACAAAAAAAAACCCAAGGAAAAAAAAAACAAAAAACCCGAGAGCACCATCTGCAAACAAAATCCCCCCCTCTGTCTTGTCTGGTACTCTAGGGTTGGGTGTTGACGCAGCAGAAATTTCCAGCTGGAGAAATCCCCCAAACGGAGGTTAATCGAGGGGAGAAGGAGGAGGGTTTAAGCCCTTGTCTTCCAGACTCAGAGCGCTTTCATTTTGAATCCCCTCCAGACGGCTGTTCGGAGCATCACCCGTATTTTCTGGTACGACGTGTGTGTGCTTGACAATTTCCCCCAATCAGGGTGGCAATTTTGTGTCATGCTTTTCAAAACTTTGTAAATTTCAGCAGGATCCGCTGGTTTCGTCAAACTCGAGCAGCTGATATGAAACCCAACAGAAAATGATCCATGTGTCTGCAAGTGTCACATACACCTGCCTATCCTAAAAGATAAGCCATTTCTAAAAGTCAGACTATACATTTGACTAAGCAGTACATGACATTTATCCAAAATCAGCCGAAAATTACGGAAACTGGAAACGTATTGTCTTCCAGAGCTCTGTTAACAATGATAAAGTATTTCTAAATATCATTTTAGTCTACTAATGTTCAATTAAATATTCCAGTTTTAAGCAGTTTGGTAGTAGGCTATGTTCAAACATGTTCAAAAACACAACAAAGTAGATAGGAATTGATTTTTTTTTTTTTTTTGGTCTGTCTGTGTTTAATAATCCACTGCCTAATGTGCGAAATATGGATATAATGTGCGTAACCATTCAACAAATTACAGCTTCTTCAAATATCAACAAGCGCAATAGACAGCTGGCTGTCACGTATGGAACAGGTAGGCGTACTTTCAGACTGACGCCTGCTCACTCGATCGGGTATATTGCTGTCAAAATACACTCTTCGTGGCTAACATGATGCCAATGGACTGGACTAAAGAAACCAATAAAATAAAATAAAAAAACAGACAGACAGACGGGCCTTCATACAGTAGCTTTTCTCATGGACAACTAATACAGTGCGATACAGTACGATTTGCGAAGAGTTGCATTGTATCATGTCTCCAACCTGTGCGCCCACCAACTATCAGCTGTAGACGCGATGGCTCCGAGGCAGAAAACTAATTGTTGGTAAGATATAGCCTAAAGCCATGGAAATATTGCGATATCCGCCGCGTCTGAATAAAATCTTAAACCTGATAGCAAAGGGAGCGCGGCTGAATGCTGGTTAAAAAGGGCTACTAGTAATATAAGGAAGTCAGACATACCTGTTACCCCATGGGGTCTGGGGTGGACGCGGTGTCGGTCCTTCGGAGTCCAATCTGGTGTGACAGCCTAAGAGAAGAAAGGAGGGGATGTCCAAAGCACTAGGTACTGTCCTTCCTCTCCTCTGTATGCTTTCTGTAAGTGTTATTCCCCGTTTTCTCCAACTCCCCGCTCCTCTTCCTCCACCAGCCCCTTTTTCTTTCTCTCTTTCCCTCCCCTGCTTTTCCGTGTCTTGGTATCAGGAGCCTCCCCCTCCTCCTCCTCTTCTGTGCATATCTATCTCTCTCTCTCTCTCGCTTGCTCTCTCTCCCCTTCTCTCTCAATTCTAACCCTACACACACTCTCTCCGTGCGCCCGTATCTCCTCTCTCTCTCTTTCTCTCTGGACAGAGTCAGGAAATGAGACAACGTGAACGCACAGACTGTGTGTAGCCTATATCCATTTAATCTAAGATGAATCCGAAACAGACATAATAATAATAATAATAATAATAATAATAATAATAATAATCTGCGTTGTTATGTAATGTAAACAGTGGGGTTGCGATGAGCCCCTGTGGGTCTTCTGGCTTGTGCGTCTGTTGCCATAGGGCTCAGTAGTGACCGGGGGATTACTGTAACTTACCCCCTCTTGTGGCAACAACAAGAAAACACCAATCAGTCATGATAAAAAAAGAAGAGTGACTTTTACAGTTTGACATTGACTGGAAAACACCTATGACAATCATGTGATGCGCAGCCTGCAAGCCAGTTTTTTGGCAAAAAGTCTGGGGTAATTCCACTTTCAGCCTGACCTCTCCTTTTCACACATGATGGATTTTTCTTATTGCATGCCTTTAAGCTCTGGGGAAAATTATGAGGTGGCAATCATGTTACACTTGCACACACAACAGAGAGGGACAGAGGTGAGAAGTTCTGTGTGAGTACAAAACAAATAGTGCATTTATTGTAATATACTGTACTTCTTGTTATAGTACAGGTCTGTATCAACAGGTTTAGAGTCAGAATGGGCAGATGACATTCTCAGAGATGGAAGAAGTACTCAGACTCTTACTAAAGTAAAAATATCAATAAAACAATGTAAAAATACTCTGTTACTACTAAAATGAATTCATTCAATTCAATTCAATTCAATTCAATTCAATTCAATTTTATTTGTACAGCGCCAAATCACAACAACAGTCGCCTCAAGGCGCTTTATATTTTAGGGTAAAGACCCTACAATATTAGACAGAAAAGACAGGAAACCCCAACAATCAGACGACCCCCTATGAGCAAGCACTTGGCAACAGTGGGAAGGAAAAACTCCCTTTTAACAGGAAGAAACCTCCGGCAGAACCAGGCTCAGGGAGGGGCAGCCATCTGCCGCGACCGGTTGGGGATGAGGGGAAACAGAAGAGAGCAGAGGGAGACAGGACAAAAAGGCACACCTATAGGAGAGAGACAGAGTTAATAATAGCTAATGACTAAATGCAAATGGTGTATAAAACACATGGAGAGTGAAAAGAAGTGAGGAAGAGGAAGT
>VUQI01003084.1:0-10826 GCA_015106735.1 Paratilapia polleni | reverse complement strand
TTTACTTGTTTTTTTTTTTTTTTTTTTTTTTTAGATTTTTAAGTATGGATTTTGCTCTGGTATTACAATAATTGCTCTGAAATTGACAGAATGGTATTCAGTGGCTTGTGCCCACATCACTGATTCTGTGATTTACAGGTCTTGACATTATTATTTTGAGTAATATTGTTGTAGGGCCCAATGTATATAAAAAATAGTTTTAGCGATCATCTGGCAACCCCCAGTCGCTAGGGAAAAATGTGTATTCCCTGACCAGGTGCAAGTGGTTGCTGGGGGTTGCTGGCTGATGCTGGGTAAAATTGGTCACAAAGAGACTGCCGCACCAAAAACCTCCTTGTGATTGCTTTGGTCATAAGCAGATTGCTGCAGTTGCCAGTAGTTTGCATGAAAGACACTGACTTGTCTGCAAACACTCGCCAATTTACTCTGAAAAATTGAAACACAAACCAGAAATGGAGAACATTCGCCTTCAAAGTAAAAGTTGTGCCTTAGGAATAACCAACACAGTTCAAAAGGTACAGCTTTTGCAGCCATGTCGGTGTCTGCCATTCAAATTACAGCTACGTTCACACGTACACGGGTATTTTTTAAAATGATGAAAATGCAAAAAACGATCTCAAGTACTGTCAAGAGTGTGCCAGAGCAACAGGTGGTGATATAACCCTAATCATATAGAAATGTTGGGCAAATCAAAAACATGGTGCACAGTTTGACATCAAAAAAGAAGATAAAGCCACACATGTTTGATGTTGCAAAACAAAATCCTTTCCTCATCCACATGTAAATGCAGAAACATTTTTAAAAATTTTCACCCTGGAAGGAGTTTTTCAAAGGATCTGTCTTCAGTGATCTAAAATGCTGTTTACTTGTGGATGAAAGGCCAAAACTCAAAGAAAAAGCTACATTTACCAAAATACCTGTGTTGACAGGCCCTACAGGCGACCATGGCAACCTGCTAGCAACCAAAGCAATCAAGGAGGTTTTTTTGTGCAGCACCATATACCTCTTTGGAACCAATTTCATGCTAGCAACTGCCATCAACCTCCTGCAACAACTCACCAACTGGTCACAGAATACAAATTTATTCCTAGCAACAGGTGGTTGCCAGGGGGGTCAGAGACCAGTCTCTAGGCCTGCGTGAATGGGGCTTTAGCAACTGATTTCACACCGACTGCCAGCAACCTCCAGCAACCACTTCCAACTGGTTTGGGAATACACATTTTTCCCCAGCGACCGATTGGTTGACAGATGGTTGCTAACCAGTCTCTAGGCCTGTGTGACTGTAGCCTTAGCTTCCTGTACTGAAAGGTGAAGTGAATGTTTAAGTGTCTTAAACCTGCATTCTTTCTAATGTCCAACAGGGGGCAACTCCTCTGGTTTTAAAACGAAGTCGTATTGTATAGAAATCTAAGGGAAAATGGCTCTCATCTTCCTGGATCCAAGTGTTCAGTAAACACTTTCCTGATAAAGTCTCAATTGCCAATTTCATTTCTTATTTAATACAACATGATGTTCATTTTTTAGATTAGAGTCAAAAATGTTGATAAAGCAGGGTATGCTTTAGGGTTGGTGGACATTTTGATTGACAAGGAGCTAACTTATGAGTTTGCTTGTTCCACTGTTGCACAGTCAAGTCCCAAATAGGTAGGATTGTGGCAGCCAAAACGCTCATCTTTTACGTAGTAGACTGTTCCTGCAATGTTGTGATACTGAAGCATAAAGACAAATTAAGAAGAGCTTTAGCCCATACTCCAGCTTGAAAGTAAGCCTGTCAGAGTGAAATGTCCAACTGTGTCATCAGTGTAAACACACAATTTATTTGTGTTTTGTTTTTCCTGTGATTAGGGAGGGTGACTCTTTTGAGAGTAAAGGAAGGTCTTTTTATTTTTTTAAACTTCAAATTTAGATTTCAGGTTCAAACAGTCAAATCAAATACTCAAAATGATAGTGTGCACAGTGGGATAGAAAGTTGTACTTTGTTATGTGAAAAACTCTGCCTTTTGGTCCTTCTTGGTCACTTCCCACCTTTATTGTTCTGGCAGTGGTACACTAAAAATTGTACAAAACTGAACTGGATCTTTCCAGAAGGGTATGTTCTTTAAAAAATCATTTGAATCATTTTTTTGTACATTTTCACTGTGTTTATCTTTTTTCAGTTATCAGGGTGGGGGAGAAGTGCCCCTATGGATTTCGGCGAAGTGAAGACATTGCTCTTACTCACGTCCCCACTTTGCTCAGGCCACCAGATAACAGAGAGAAGCTGGAAGCCATAAAGGCAGCACCATCGCTATAAATAATTCCACTTGGAGATTGGACCGTTTATAGCATCAGCCCCACAATTCAGTAACCAGGACAAGCGTCTGAGTATATTTTTCCAGGGCAAATACAAAAGGGACAATAAGCTTCCCAGTTTTTTTCTTTTTTTTTCTTTGCAATGCGCCTTATGAAAAAAAGTATAACCCTCAAAGTATTTTCTGTTATATGTTCATCTTATTTGGAAATAGATTTTTCAGCTCTGTTTATGATCTATGAGACGATGCATTGTACAGGGTTCAGTAATCCAAAAGCACAGCTTTGTTGCTCTGTACTTCTTTTTCTACTGTATAACTGGATAGCATAAAGACATGCACCCATGGCAACAATGTAAGCTTATTAAGGTGAAATATCCTGAAAGATTTTGATACTATATTTCAGTCAATAAGTAAGTGAAACTAACAAATGTTTTACTGCAGGGTCTCTTTTCTTTTTCTTTTCTCATGCCACATAATAGAGGCAAAGTCAAATGCTGTTGATTAATTCCAGTCTGTGCAAAGCAATTGCCTCAGACACAACAGGGCCAGTGGCTGACATATGCGGGTATCACAGACTGCTCATCTTTCCAGGGGGAAAACAGTGCATTCCAGATATATCTCCTCATTCTTACCTCAGTTCTTTATTGGTTAAAACTCGGCACTTGGTAAGTGCTAGTCCCTCTGTTTATCTCTTCAAGGCTGAGGTGCAGGCACAATAAATTCCACCCAGGTGTATTATAAAATTGATCTTCCTTTATATCAGGAAACACAACAGCAGTTTTGCTGTGACACAAATATCTTGGTTTCAGTCTTTTAAAAGGATAGGCGATATGCCAAATGGGGCAGAGAAACAGGTCAGCTGCAGGTGCTGCTGAAGATGGAATTGTTCCAAGCTGACGAGTCCTGTGCTGTGCATCATGTTCTATAATTAGACTGCAAATTGAGTGAACATACTGTCAGTGAAATATGTGTTTTCATGCAGCTAACATGAGGACATATTAACTCAAATAGAGCATCAAATGGCCCTTTTGTTCCAGTTTTCCAACACAGATGGTTTACACACCACATGCTTCCAACATCTGATTTGAAGATGCTCCTGAATATGGATGAGTGGCTGAGAGCAGCAAAACAGAATCAAAACATTAAACTTAGTGGCCACAAAACAATGACATAAAATGCCGCTATCTAGACCTGAACAAGTTCCAGTCATTTTGTATTTATAGATGGGTTTGTCAATAAAAGCAGGGAAAAATGAATTGAAAAGACATTTAAAAAAGACGACTTTACCAGACATGCAATGTTGGCATTTGGTTGTAAAGTGAAAATTGAAAAACATTTTTCAGGTCATTGAGAAGACGTTGAGAGAAGGATTTTCCTTTGCATCTAAATTTGGCTGTAAAGTAAAAGAACGTCCCTTCCATTTCTTTTCTTAGGCACTTATCCAACCTGGTTCATTGGGGTGTCCCATTGTAGGTTACACAGAAAGACAGATAAAACATTCAAAACCAACACAACTCCTAACTCCACCAAAAAAGACCCCTGCAGAGCAGCAAATTTGAACATAGACGCTTCATGCATCCATACCAAAAACACTGCACCACCATGCTTGCCTGAAAAGATTTTTCATGTTTCAACTGAATCGCAAAGTTATCTTTTTAGTGTCTTTCCAATGGGATTTTGCTGGATGAGATGTGATCCTATTTTCATGACCGTATTACTGCTATATATGGTCCACACAGACCTAATCACACTTACTAAACACAGCCCAATTTTCAATGACTAATCACTGAGCTAAGCCAGCATGAATAAATGTCACTGGTATCTAGTTTGCATATAAAATATCACAAAGCTAAATTGGAGTGTCGATCACTCCAATTTAGACTCGATAATGGTGGTGATCGACTCGATCAGGCCAGTCACAAACTGTAGACACACCTGTAAGTCGAGATGACAGATGGACTGTGACATCGCCCTTTGGGTTGGAATGTGGATTTTTAAGGCTTAAAACGAGCATTTTTGGCTGCCACCATGTTGGTTTTTTGTTTTTTTTTTTGGAGCCTAAGTTATCAGCTAATACTAACAAGTTCGGTTAGCCAACAGCATAAACTGTACACAGATAATTACCAGACTAATAAAATAGAATTTTACAAAACTGAAGCGTGAACTTCTTGGATGGGCTGTGCTGTACAGTAAGCTATATTATTTGTTATACAATTCCATAAAAATGCTGCAAAAGGCACCAACATCATAAAAAAATACCCAAGAGTTCCAGTTCAGTGACTCCAGTTAGTAGAAGTGAGGCCTAGCAGACACAGACTGGCTAGCTGCCTCTCTTAGCACCTGTCAGTCAAAGTGACTATGCTCCTAATACCATTATCCAGATTGATTCTGCCCTTCATAGAAGGCTGTAGCCCTGCTGTTTAATGCCGTAAAGTTGGGCGTTTTAACAGTGGAGTCTATTGGGTTTGTTGATCCAGCCTCAAATGGCCATTGGAAGAACTGCAGTTTTTGGCTTCTGTGTTGAATACATTTTTCACACCTGGCCCAAACGCTCAGAAAGCAGCAAAAAGCAGAGGAGCAGCAACAAGAGCAGACAAAAAAATTGGTAATTGAATTAAGAATTATGTCCTCAGCAGTTCACCTGACTGTGCTTAATTCAACAACATAAGAGCAGCGTAAATGCACCTGTATCAGTGACTCATTCTGACTTGATTTGTTGTGGGAAGTGAGTCTCTCCTGATGCCTGTACTATGAAGCAGGATTTGGTTTTGTCCAGGTAACTTAAGGGTTAACCCTGGGTTTTCTGTACCATGAAGGTGGTTCACTTCTTACTGGGCTACATCACCATGGTAACTTCTGCTGCAAACCTAACCTGCTCCAGAGCAGGTTATGTTCCAGATTAGAGATCAACAGGTATGAAATCACCACCTATTGACCAATCAGTTCTCTGGAAAATAGTGTCACCTTTCCTGGAAGATCCCTCAGACTCCTATGTGTCGGTAGTAGGAGGGTGTTTTTCAGTAGAGTCTAACGTCTCTGTGTTTCCCTGATGAGCACCTTATATCAAATTTGCATGGAGACTAAGCCTACTTTTGAATTGAATTTTTACATTTATTCTTTATTTGCTGTCAGACCGTTAAACACCACTGGGGCTGCAGCTGAAATAATAAAAACGAAATCTGTCTTTTAAACATCAATTTAATGAAATATTCGATTATAATCCATCAGATTCTCCCCTGTCTTAATGATAGAGTTGGGATATTGATAAGTCTTACACAGTCAACATTTTTGCCAGCTCTTTCCTGGCTTTATATAGGCTAAACTTTATTAATATAGTAGGTCTTTTTTAGTCTTACTGACCAGTGCTTAAAGCATTCACAGATTCATACATCACTTTTAATACTACTGTACACTTAGTGTTAACTTAGTGAATTCATCCATCCATCCATCCATTTTCCTCCACTTATCCTATTCAGGGTCACGGGTGGGGGCTGGAGCCTATCCCAGCCAAGTTAGTGAGTTGATAATTCAATTCACTTTACTTCAGTTCAACTTAACTCAATTCAGTTTTATTTATGTAGCACCAAATCACAACAACAGTTGCCTGAAAGTGCTTTACATTGTGGGGTAAAGACCCTACAATCAGATGACCCCCTATGACCAAGCAGTTGGTGACATCTGCACACTTTCCAACTTTATTCATTGATTGAGTGTGGAGTTAGTTGTGGCTGCAGTATAGTAGTTACTAAAAGTTTGCCATCAAAAGGTAAAAAAGAGTCACACTATAATCAAAGATGAGTCTGTAACTATAACTGCAGTCTAGTGGCGCTAGATAGTAGTCAATTTTTATTTTTTTATTACCATGGTTTTTAATAGGGGTATATTTCAACAGTGACTCAAAAGGTGAAATCAATTTCAGCTGGTAACTGACAGTTAACAACCAGTAACTATACCAGGGTTTAGAAACACAAACTATACTTGTTAGTATAATCAAGTATAAACATGAATTTTTTTCTTTTTACCAGCGTTATTTTTTAACATTACTACGAGTCTAATAACTAATACTACATTAACTTCTAATTTGTAATTTTTGCAAGAAATATAGTCTGCACTGCAGTTGATATACTTGCTGATATAGGTGCTCCTATCAGCAAGTATATACCTTTCATTATAATTTTTTGGGGAAACTGCACCACTCTAATACCTTTTTTCACTCTGAACATACCAAAGAGCCCCTAGAAGACATGACATCAAAACCGACATTAAAGAGAGAAGTCTTTCAAATTGAACCGTACTTCAGGAGCACCCTTAAACCTAATAGGGTTTCAAGTATTTGGTGAGCATCATCTACTTCAGAGCTGAGAATCAGGACAGGTATGAGTCCATCTGAAGTATTGAGAGTTTTACGTTTTGAAGATTCACAATCACTCAGTGGTTTACTGTCTCAGTGGTAGCTGCTCGGATATATAGAGTGCAGTCACAAGACATGCTACGACCACCATTATATGTAATTTACCTTGAGGCTTGTCCTTTATTGCAGTGTTCTCTATAGCATTTCAGTTTCTATTGCTTATGGCCATGTTGCTCTGAAGGTATTCTTTGGGAATATGAGGAAAAAACAAGACTTCATTTTTAAATATGCATTTACTAAAACTGCATTAATTTGTAGCACTACAGCATAATAATTCCACTTTGCCGCTAGTTTCTGTTGTCCCTGATCTCCTTTGTTTTTATTGACCTTTTTCTTGAGAAAAAAATTATGCAATTCGTTATGAGTGGATTTATATGAGCATATTTCAAGAAAGGAAGATCTATAGTGAGTTTTAAGGAAATATATGCTGGTCCAGCTCACATGAAGCACAGAGATGATTGGATGATGAATACCAGAGTAAATCAATACCACTGTCACAGAAACACTTAGGAGTAATCACCGCAGTCACCGAGAAGCAGGAAGAGCAAATCATTATCATTTTTTGCTGGGGATTGTCATCCTCTTCTCCATCTTGTTGGTTCAATAAAGTGAAGAATAGGAGCAGGCATGTATGACACTCTGGGTTGTGATTTATTTAGCAGATAATAAGAAACAAATGAAAAGGCATCATAATAGAGGCTCCTGTCTAGACAGAAAGAGAAAAAGGAGAAGGCTAGTCTATGGTGTGTCAGTGCACTCTTCTCTATGATGATGACTGTTGGTTTTTTGTATTAGTGGGGATTTTTGTCATCTAAAAATCATCCGCAAACCAATAATAGCAATCTGAGATGAAACTGTGTTTACAGATGGATTCATGTGCAGTTATGTGAAAAATTAAACCAATAAGCCATGAATGTCTGCAAAAAATTATGATTGCCATGTCTCCAGTAATGGCATGCTTTTTTGTCCTCTCTCTCTCTCTCTCTGTCACATTTGTGTTGATTTGGGTGTGGCTTCTTCTGAAGGGTGTACTGCGACGTGAGATTAATGGGTTATATTGAATTCTCTTTTATTTACAGTAAGCTCTATGTGCTATATAGATTTTCTGCTAAGGGGATATGTTTCATGCAGCCTGTCAAGCCATACCTTACTAAATGAAGCCCAACTTTAAAGTTATAGGAGCACAAACTGTGCATCATATTGTCACTGGAATTTATATGCATTCAGTTGGTGGTGCAGAAAATGTATAAAAGTATTTATGCTTGGCCCTAATCTGCTACTACTTTTTCTTTTAAATTGCTGGAAATTGAATTACTAGAACACAGATTAGAAAATTGATCAAGTGCAATTTTGTGGTGTTTTTTACCAAGAATATTCAGTCGATAAAATTCGTTTAACTTTGACCTGGCAACAAACTCGTGCTGGATCAAATGATTTCCACATCTACTTTATTAGGCTATGGGAGAGTTGTCACGTTAAATAAAGAGAGAGCACAGAGCGGTAAAATAAATACATTCTGCTTGGTGCACTTGTGATGATCACAAATTCACAAGATTAACTATTTTCTGCAACATTACTCTCTTATCTTATTTGCAGGAAAAGAGTTGCATTTTACTTTTATATTTTTTAAATTTTCTTTATAGATCTCTATCACACGTTCCACTGATAATTTCTCTGACGGAACTACGCAGTGCTTTGTGCGGAAGAAGAGTTGAATGACACATCAAAATTGATCAATTTAATGTGATTGTACACAGAGCTTGCAGCAGAAAGCCTGGGTTACAAAAAAAAAATGGTGGTAACCATTGGCATGATACCTGTTGTCTCTGACTGGGGTTTTAGGTTTTGTCAAGTCTCCTAATGTAAATAAAGTCTGGCTATGTTGAACTTGCTTTGGAGTACACCCCTCTGGTTCCAGCAGGTTACTAATCGGGCACACTTGGTCTTAATCAGCAGTTCATCAAGCTGCAGTATATAACCCCAGCCCTTTCCCCCACTCCTTGCCACATGGTTCTGCCAGGTAGTGTGGTTCTAACTTCTTCTAGAGACTAGGGTTTAACTCTTCTTGTGTGACACACCACACCTGCCTGTCCAGTCTTCACCAGTATATCAACAACTCCTTCTGACCTGCCACGCCTTGCCTCCTGAGCTGGGTCCTGAAGTGCAGCCTCTTCACCAATAAACACTTTAACTGTTGCTTTATAAAAGTGGCCACATGTCTTTAAGCCTCAAAATCTAAACAGGTCAGCTATTAAAGAATAATAAAAAAAAAAGTTACCCACTGTACAGTTTATGAAGAGGGAAGCTATCCAGAGAGACCAAAACCATTTTAGCCAGGCTGTAAATGCTTTTACATGTTGTTAAGGCAAACATTTTAACATGGGAACTCGCTTATGGAGCCAGCCTCACGTGGCTACTCAAGGAACTACAGTTTTTGGCACTTCTACGTTGGAAGTCAAGGTTTGACAATCCACCCAAGAGTTTAAGATATTTCAGGACAAATTTGACAGATTGACTTACCAACACAACAACTGTGTCTAAGGCTTTTCTCTCCAACAGTCTTTCACTTGCCAATTTGCATACAAAAATACAATCTAATGCTGAAATGGCATCTTCAAAATCATAAAATGTATTGAAGCGCATTGAAGCGAAACCTCTAATTAATTCTTGCTCACAGAGAGTGTCTTTGTTTGGCCATAGTAATAAAATTTGCTTGACTGAAAATGGACCACATAGAAAGCAGCTGACCCGCCTTCCATTGAAATATAGTTTTCAGGCAGTGCTTTGAGTGTGATCGGCCACGAACAGAGTGTGTCGAGAGTGGGATGTGAGTTCTGCTGGCTCTCTAATTTGATGAACACTGGCGTGATTCAAAACAGATGCAGTGCCTTTGAATCCCCAACACCACCTGAAACAGGCCGGCAGCTGTTTGGATATATTGCAGTCTGATGGTAATTTGATTATACAACAGAACATTTTCTGGCCCAGCTTAGACACTTAACCAGTGTGAGTGGAAAATATGTGCTTATCACCTATAATGTCCTGGCAACACAATCACAAAAAGGATGTTTCCAAAGGGTCAGTTCAGTCAAATTAAGCCCAAAGAAAGAGAGAGAAAGAAAAAGAGAATCATATTTCCCAGCCATGCAGAAAGTGTTGTTTTGGATGGGACTAGCGAGGTTTTTGCTGCCACACTGATAAGACAGGTGCAACAAATATAATTAGAGATGATCAAATGGAATGACTCAGTAGTAACTCATGCTTTCAGCCTGAGCTGCACGTGTTCTCTGAAGATATTTGATGTTTATGTTTTTCCACTTAATTGTATTTAAGGTGGGAAAGCTAGAGCACCTGCAATGCTTTGTTTTGTTGTGTTGTATTTGTATTTGTACTTTATATTGTGCCTCAACTTGGACAATTATTTAGATGAGCAAGTGAATCATTGCTTAATAAATGGAACTTTTTCATCATGGACAAACATGCATGAAGCATACGTCAATAATAAGTCTCTCTGTAGCCTCCCCTCGGTGGCATTTTTAATTGGTTTAGTTGCTGCAGTGAGTTCCAAAACGCTTCAAAAAAGGTTCAGTGCATCACAAGCAGTTCTGATATTGAAGATATATGGAGTTGTGAGTTTCAGGTGCTGCTGGGCAATCTAAAAAGGAGTAAGACTGTAGCAGATGAAGTATGAGGCTGAAAAAAAAGTACAGCTTGAAGTAGTTTTTATCTCAGAGCCAGTGTATAAAATCTTTGCTCTACCATGATTTACTCAAAGGATTTCCCAGCACAGGAAGGTCACTCTGGAGGTCTATGAGGAAGGAGACTTCCACAGAGATGGATGCTGGGGATTAATCTTGTGACCTTGCTCTACCCAATCAAATCAATTGCATCCTCAGTCTAATTTGCAATAGAGGAGGAGGACATTATGATGTATGCTGAATTGCAGGGTTATTAGTGACTACATTTTTTTTGTCCTGCATAGCAACGATGGAGAGAATGACACAGCATATACAATTATTAGAAAAAAAAAGGTTTTACATTTATTGTTGAACAAATACAATGCTCTCAGACATTAAACCTAAAAAAAAAAAAAAAAAAAAAAAAAATATTTTTTCTGCCTTCTT
>VUQI01003083.1:32983-52292 GCA_015106735.1 Paratilapia polleni | reverse complement strand
GCGTCTTACACCTGTTTATCCTCATTTCAGGGTGGTGGGTCTGATGAGAGTAGATGTGACCAAAGGCGCCCAGATGACAAGGCCTTTCATCTTAGAGGAGGATAATCCTGTTGAAGGTCCTAGTCAAAGCAGTCCTTAGCTGAGACACATTTATTCTAAGATCCTTTGTTTGTTTTCAGCTTCATATGTTCATAACGCAGACTGCAGTTAAGTGACATGGACTGTAACAGGTCTTCAGTTAAAATTAGCTTGTGTTAATATTAAACATTATGCATACGCCAAAAAACATTTGAAATTGCATTTGTAAAAATAAAAATCTAATTTAATGTTAGTACTGTGTTTTGATACATGTTAAATAAAGATTGTTGTATGATTCTTTCTTTTTTCAGTTTTTCTTTTTTTTTTGTGTGTGTGTGTGTTTACCTAAAACAACACTCATGCATAAATTAATGTATAAAGACGATCAAACCAACCAACAGCTAGGAGCAAGTTAACCTCAGAGGGAGGAAGGGGTTTTCAAAGGACCCCCCCCCCTTTCCAGCAAGTGTGTCATAGAGCAGTTTGAGCACAGCGGCATTATAAATTATGTTTAGAGAAGATGGCATGATGAGTATACCACCAGGACTTCTGTTTTCAGCAGTGTTGTCAATGAGTGTAAGTTCTGATGGGTGAGTTTTTGTAGGGTATTGTTACCACTTATCTGTTGAAAATATGCACTCATACTGCAGTATGTGTGTGATGTCTAGAAGCTGGTCCATTGGAAATGATTGCTGAAAGAGGAATTCTATAAATGAGTGTGCTTGTTTGGTCTTTTGTTCCAAATATTATACATATAGTATACTTTTTTTTTTTTCCTTCCTTGTATTGCATGAGCTCTATGTAGCATGCAGAGGTTTTTCAGTGTTCACATTACCCTGGCAACAATGGATAGTCAGTGACTATAACTGTGAAACTCAGAACTTCTATCCAAACAGGACTGTATTCGGATTTTTTTTTTTATGTGGCTTAAGTATGAAAGCTTCACTTTCACAATTCAAGGCTGGCTATATGGGATAGATTTAGCTTTCATTACCTGGATTTCTGACTGTTCCCTGAAACATGGAAGGGACCTGTGGAACTAAATGAAGGATGAGACTGTCTCCCAGGAAAATATTTTTTATTTAAAATAAGATTAAAATTTGGTTTTGTTAATTTATAATGTGACAGAACACAGATATATAAATTGCATATATTCCTTAAAAATGCTATTAAAACACATTTAAAAAGTAATAAGTGATTCTAGTAGTTCTAGGTTTTTTTGTTTGTTTTTATTAAATGCGAAGTATATAACTGAAGAGTAAGCTTGTATATTCCTATATAGGTGTGCCTTTCCCAGTGTTCTGATTCAGCCAGAAAAACAGACTTGAAAGACCTTCAATAAGGAACTTGAATTTGTCAGATAAAAGTCAGGCTGGAGCTTGACATCTGAATCGTTGTGATATAGAATTACCATCACCATTACTTTTTGTGTAGACCATAACCAAGGTCAGGTGAATAAGTACATGGGATTCCTAATGTAAACTGAAAGTGTCTGATATAACTCAACAACCTGACTACAAAGGTAGCATCACTGCAACATAAGTGTCATCCTCAGGTACACCTATGAAAGCTCTTTCTCAGAATCAGAATTTCCACTGCACTATTTTTTACTTTCATGAGGAGATTTGAATTTTTCTCGTCACAGATTCACCTGCCACCAGCAACACAACACGTTCTTCATGCAGTGACAGAAGTTTCTCTAAAACATTTCAGACATTTATGATCATTTTCTTGTTGGTGTTTGGTGTTTCACTCTGATTTAAATAAATATTCTTGGTGACCAGCATGGTTAAGTGGTGTTGTCTTTCGTATATTGACCACTAGGTGTCACTCTTGGTTCAGCCTTGACATTTGGGACCATACCACTGAAATATTAATCTCACTACCAGTAAGACTTATTTTTCATCTCCAATGTTGTTTATTTTCTTTAAAAGTGAAAGGAGGGTTTTGAACTTCCCTATGTAAACATTCCTCTTCATTTACAGTATATATGCTGAACGTAACCCATAACCTATGTTTCTTCGTAGGTTACAAAGGTACTATTTATTACTCTGCATTCATCCACTGCAAACTTAATTATCTTGTTAGTCCAGCCATGGTTTAATTTAGTGATCTGATAACCTGTTAAGAACCACATCATGTCATGGGACACATTTAATGCAATTAATACACTCAACATTACCGTGTCCGTGTTTATTAAGGTGAATCAGAGAATTCCAATTGTAATTGTAATTGTGAGAATAACTTTTATTTGGTTTTGCTGTGCTGAATTTTTCCACCCTCTTTCTTTGTCCTCTACATAGAAAGGACTTTACTGACTGGACATGTGAAACAATTTGTCTTACACTTGAATCTCGATTGAATCGTCACACATAATTCCACTTGAATCCAATTAGACCTACACATGATGCATCACATAGACAGCTTAGATAAACTTTCAGCTGAACATGTTTGACCACAACTGTTTGAGAGGTGGGAAATATATCTAGCTATGGGGAAAATGCTACAGACATAATTTGGGACATGTCCATTATGGCGACCAGGCTAGTTTTGCCTTTATACATGTAGCAGACCACCTTGCACTTAAGAGAAATAAAGTCTTGTAGCTTTTAAAAAATTGTAGACATGAAACATGACAATGAAAGTGTGTGCAGTATCCTTTTTCCTTCCTTTTTTGAAAAGGCTTACAGACCATGTCAGTTTGAATTGGCTTGATTCGTGGAAACCCAAATGACGTCTGACCTTAATGTGCAGTTATTTGATTTCCATCCTCAAGACTTGAGGTCCGTGACTGCAGCCTGATTGTACGGTAATGTTGACACTGAGTATGAATTAAACTCAATGGCGGAGGTTACAAAGGGAATCTTCTGAGGCAAGGCTTTCTTGGCACCAAACATGAGGTTTCTGGTTAAATTAGAGATGGAGGTGTGGTGAGCAGGAACACTGGTTTGCACAGTTTTCCCAGGGGTAAGCAGCTCAAGGGGGAGACAGTCGTGGTAGTGGCTCGAGTCTGTCTGGCATGCATGGGGTCGCTGACGATTAAAGGGAAGTTTGACAGAGTATGGTTGAGATTGGAGGCAGGGAATCAGGGTCTTTGGTTTCTGGTTTCTAAAGTAGCTTAGTCAGCAGTATGATCATCTGCAGCACACCACATCACATCAGATCAAGAGCTCGATCTCTGATGTTGATCCAGAAAGTTGCTAACAGACCTCTCTTTATCTCAACCTTCTGCACCCCTGGAGGAGATAATTTACAATAATATAAGAACCCATTTGAGGTGGTTTGTGTGACTTAAACTAAGAGGTGGTGGGACAGAGTGGCTTCTCAGTCAGGATCAATTTGATAATCTGAGGATGATTTGTTCACACAATGATCTGCTGCATATTCACTTTTAATGCTCGGTTTTCATTCAGTAAACACGCTCAGCATAGCGTAAGGAGTTAAAAAAAAAGACTGTTAATATTAATTTGAATGTAGGTTGATTTTTACTTCTACTCCTACTAAAAAAAAAAATACAAGGGTAAAAATCTCAGTTGCTTTAATTATATTTTCAAGTGAAATTTTCCCCTGGAGTAGATGCAGCTGTAATACTTGCCTGAAAGACATTTTGCCAACACTTGATGTAGAGGGTAGGCCTATCGACACGCTAGAAGCAATATTTGTAGCCTGTGTATGTACTTTTGATGAGGATGTATTGTTTGATTAAGGACTTAGTGTTACCAGAATGGCAGCAGAAGTTATGCCAGCACATCTTTTCCACTATTGTCATCTAAACCATCAGCTGGAGGACATTCATCTTTTCAATTTTCTTCCACCCCCTTTTTCCTTGTATAAAGGTCACACAACAGTGTTGGTTTCCACCTACTGGCAGGTCTGCCATGAGCTGTAGACGATGTGCGCTGGTGATCTTTCTGATTACTCTGGCCTTCCAGTGCTTCCCACATGTTATCTGTGTATGTGCATGTTTAGAGGGATGTTTGTTTGAGTTCTGTCCCTGAGCCATAATTACTGCTATTCCCTGCTGCACTTTTTCTGTGAAGGGTTGTAGTCACATAATGAAAAAACAATCTTCACGTTACTTTTTGGATTTTCAACTTTTTCCGCAAGTTTTAGTATTGCATGGTTGTTTATCTTCTCTGGTTTATTTATTCGTATTGCTGAGATCGTCACATTTGCCCACCTTTTTCTGTGTCATCTGGATCCCGTGGCTTCATGTGGTTACCACTATTTCCACAGATGTCTTTCCTCTGTCTTAACTGGCAATAATGTCTATTTCCTGTATTCCCCTCCCTCCTTCTCATCCTTCTTATTTGTGCTGCACTATTTCACATGAGAGAATTAAGTGGCTTTTTACAAGGTTTCAAAAATAGATCTTTAACCACTATTATTGACACACGCCTTAACCACAGACCTCTCATCTCCCCCTTTCCTTTGCCATCTCCATTCTTTGAAGTGTCTTTAAAGTCAAATTCCCCTGGATATCTCCTGTATATGCTGCATGCCCCTTCCACACAGTTTACACATCACGAGCCAAATGCTACTATCCTTACTCAGCTGCTCATTTCATTCTGAAGTGCTATGATCTTACACAAACATCCAAACAGGGTTAGTAATGTCTTGTAGTATTTAATCTCTGAGCATAATGATTATTATAACAATTTCTAAAAATCATGTTCATTCTCACGCTAGGGATTGATGAGAAGTCACAACATTTTTAATAATATCACACAGAGCTGATGGGTAAGGTGAAATAAAGAAACCACCAAACAGTTCTCACATTAAACTTAATGCAGCCACCTTATTTTTAAAGGTTCAGCTGAGGCCCTCTGTAGGAGGACCAAGCTGAAGGCTGTTGATTGGTTGTGTCACCCTGCTGAGAGCACAATGATTACAATCCAGTGTCTGGAAGCTATGAATGTCATTTGTGCAGAGCAAGATTCCTGTCTTTAGCCATGTAGTCTTAAAGAATGGCAACCCCCCACATCTCTAGCACAGTGGCAAAGGAAAGGTCACTGTGACAATCAATACTCTGCCTGGTTCTGCTTCAGTGCATCAGACTAATCAGCCTGCTACCCAAGGTGGGGGAGATCTCAGGACCTGATAAGCAGAAAGGTATAGAAAGAAGAAGGCTTGACTACCAGTGATACATTGGGCACATTCAATACCTTAATACACTTTTAAGGAATTACAGTTGGCATTACCGATCCTCCTGGAATTCTTGTAAATTCTTATAATTATCCTAGTCATGAAAAAAAAAAAACATCTCTAATTTGATGATCCAGCCAGGCTCTTTTATCTGGTCTCAATTTTCCTTGTGAAGGTTTTATTATCTCTCTGGGTTATTAACAGGAACACGTGTCTTAAGTGGGTTCACTCTAACTCCAGTTGGTTGGACTGTGCTCTTAAACACACGAAGACATTAGCACACAATCTGAGAGGTATCTCTGGTCAAAGCAGAAGCTCTTCAGTTTCACTCTAACATTACAGAAACCACAGAGCCTGTAAACCCTCTGTTTAGCCCACAGACTGTATATACAGTCTATGGTTTAGCCACACAGACAAACAGTTAACTGGCATGCTGTGGAGTGATGTGAGCACACACAGTCACATCTGTATTTATCAGATTTTCTCTTAGCCAGCCCCTGCTCCTGTTCTTTGCAGTACATTCGTTTTTACAGCCTGCATTTGGCCACATTGGCTTTTTGCTGGTCTATTAACAAGGTATTTTTCATTTCACTTTGCATTACAGTTTCCACAGGACTATCAGTGTGATGGCCTCAGTGTGGAAAGTTCAGAATCAGTATAATCAGCGGATGCATAATGCTTCCAAAGCCAGTGTGTGGCCCTTATTTTGTTTAGTTATTAAGGCTCGGTAATTTTTTAATGCTAAATGTTCTTTTTTAACTAATTGTACTCAAAATGAAATAAATACAATGCAAAAACTGAAGAGCTAACAAACTTTAATCTTATATTTTGATTAAAAATCTAGTCGGTTATGTTTGTGGAGCACTGACTGCAAGCTAATTCAGGTAGGCAACCCATCCTTCCAGGTTGGGGGTCTATTTAAGTTGAAATATTGCTGCTGTCCTGCACTGCTGCCTGCCCTCCACCACCCCAGCTTCTACCTGTAGACACTGGTGGATGTTTAGTCATCACTCCCCAATTTTCATCATATTTGAGGAAGTGATGACCTTGGAGGCTAGATGCCAAACTCTAATTCTTCTGCGGGAATAAAGCATTCATTTTAAACATGAGTTATATGACTGAAGTGGATTATCCAGTGCTTCGAAAGGAGTCTTTTTATTCGTATTTAGAGAAATTTGCAAGAAAATTAGTAAGTTATTTTGCTTACCCCACTGTTTTGTGTGAACAAATGTATCTAGTTAACTTTTGTTAGTTAACTTATTGTTTCTAGTAGAGTTTTTTTTTTTTTAATTGTAGTGTAGTTCATTTATTGGGGACTATCTTTGTGGGTGGAGTAATACACATGTCATGCTCTAGTGGGTATTTTCTAGGGCAGGATTGTGTTTGTGAGGCTTACACAAAGTAAACTAAAATGGCTGTGTTAATGAATGAAGAAACATGTCATTCAGTGCAACTTGAGGCTTATTTTAATAGCATTTATACAGCAACTGAGCTTTATGGCACTGATGAATAAACAATATTAAACTTTGGCTACACAGACAAATCAGTTCACTGTTGTCAATATGCTTTTATTCATGGGAAATCTAATTAATAAAAGGCATGCCAACAGCATTTCTGCAAGTGCTGTAACCACCATAAAACCATAAAACAAACACTCTTTCTCTTGAATCAACCTCATCACTGACCCTTAAAATATTACTGTTTTGTTTTCATCTGTATGAATTAGCAAATCCCTCGATGCTTAACAGTGGAGTCAAATGATCCATCTGGACCGTTTTAATGAAAGCAGTTATTTGAGATGGCTTTTATTTTGTCTATCAGGCCTCTGTCATGAACCCAAACATGAGAGAGTGGAAGTCTCAGTCACCTTTGGTACAGTAGTAGATGACAGTGTCTGCTAGAGATTAGATGAAGGGGATACCAGGATATAATTACAAATTTATTGTCCATGCAACCCTGAGGGCGTCCTCCCTTTCTCCTCTCTTCCTCTCCAACAACGAGAGATTTCTTGCAGCCCGGGTGAAACTACTGAAATGTCCTTGAGCCTTTCTTTGTTCTAAGTGTCATCACCAGTGGGGAATGACTGGAACATAAACCTCCTGGTGTGTATGTGGGGGCTGAGGCATTTGCAGATGCAGATACTCTTCCAACCAGCATGCAAAATCTCAGGACACAGATAACGCCCATGGGCTCTTTCACCTTTATCTTCTTTACGGAGGTTTCTTCTGCCAGCTGTTATTCCAGAATTATTTGTGTCTACTGGAACACCGCTAACATCTGTGCTTTGTGTCTGTTGATGATGTCAGTCCTGTGAGTGATATCAGCAAATCACACACACAACACATATGAACATGAGCACATACATTTACAGTACAGAAAACACATCCGCCTATATATAAGGCTACATGTGCAGACAACCAGACATGTGCACATGATAACTTTATTTGCTGCAGGAGTTCAAGCCATCTTTCACATCTGTCTTTGTATGTCACTAGTGTGACTAAAATGACAAGACAAAGGATTTTGTCTAATGCTGTGTAGGCCGCAGGTCAAAAATAAAACCGTGGTTTGGTGAAGTAAGAAAGAATTATATTGTACTGCATATATTATTCTAGCATTTTTTTCATTTCCTCCAAAGCAAAAGCCAAGACTCTCAAATTTCTAATTATTTCTAATTATTTTTATTGTTTCACTTGCCCAAACAAAGTAGTGACCTCAACCCTAACCTTAAATAAAGTTATTCAAGTTGTCTAATCAAAATCTGCCTCTAAGTTATTTTACTTGGTGAGATGCAATCATAAGCTAGTCCGACACCACCCTTTACACCACCGCCATTGTGACTGTTCTTAGTCTAGGTGGACTTTCATTTTAAGTCAGGGTGATTTCACCAAGTGAATAATAATTTTAATCATTTAAGCACATTAAACATGTTTCTTTGGAGACAAAAAATATGTAAAAATGGAAATGCCCTCCTTGAAATAGATATTACTGATAACCCCACATCAACTTTTTATAGTTAAAAAAAAACCAAATAAGGTCAGATGCCATTCCTTCAATCAACCATTTTGGAGATTATGAGAATGTTGTTCTATTGCTGTTGCAAAAACAACCAAAGAACATGTGAAAAATTGTCATTTTTTTACCAGAAAAGTTAAAGGTTTCTTTCAAAGTGTTATTAAGACTTTGTCTAAAAGCTTGACAAAGCTTGATTGTTATTCTTGTTGCCTGAACTGTCTAAATCATATTTTTGATAGAATAGTTTAAAAGCTAAAAATAATCTGTAAAAATTAAAAATATTCGTCTTTTTACACCAGCCATAGCAGCATAGCATAGTCTACCATAGCATAGCCTACCATAATGTTGGCTTGTCTCTGTACATTCACCGGCCACTTTGTTAGGTACACCTGTGTAAGTGCTCGTTAACACAATTATCAGATCACCCAATCACATGACACCAACTCAGTGCATTTAGACATGTAGACATGGTCAAGATGACCTGCTGAAGTTCAAACTGAGCATCAGAATGGGGAAAAAGGTGATTTAAGTGACTTTGAATGTGGCATGGTTGTTGGTGCCAGACACGCTGGTCTGAGTATTTCAGAAACTGCTGATCTAGTGGGATTTTCTCACAAAACCATCTCTAGGGTTTAAAGAGAATGGTCCGAAAAAGAGAAAATATCCAGTGAGCGGCAGTTCTTTGGATGAAAATGCCTTGTTGATGCCAGAGGTCAGAGAAGATTGGCCAGACTGCTTCGAGATGATAGGAAGGCAGCAGTAACTCAAATAACCATTTGTTACAACCAAGGTATGCAGAAGAGCATCTCTGAACACACACCACATCGAACCTTGAAGCAGATGGGCTTCAGCAGCAGAAGACCACACCGGGTGCCAATCCTGTCAGCTAAGAACAGGAAACTGAGGCTGCAATTCACACGGACTCACCAAAATAAAACAAAAGAAGATTGGAAAAACATTGTCTGGTCTGATGAGTCTCGATTTCTGCTGCAACATTTGGATGGTAGGGTCAGAATTTGCCATAAACAACATGAAAGCATGGATCCACTGATCAGGCCTGCCTTGTATCAACTGATCAGGCTGGTGGTGGTAAATACTGTGGGGGATATTTTCTTGGCACACCCTGGGACCTTAGTGCTAACTGAGCATCGTTTAAACACCACAGCCTACCTGAGTATTGTTGCTGACCATGTTCATCCCTTTATAACCACAGTGTACCCATCTCCTGATGGCTGCTTTGAGCAGAATAACACACCACTGGGATCATGGATGTGCAGCCAACAAATCTGCAGCAACTGTGTGATGCTATCATGTCAATATGGACCAAAATCTCTCAGGAATGCTTCCAGCACCTTGTTCAATCTATGCCACGAAGACTTAGAAAGGCGAAAGGGGGTCTAACCTTTTACTAGCAAGGTGTAACTAAGGAAATGGGTTGTGAGTGTATATCCCCATAGTTGCCATTTCATTCAAGCTGTTGTATTGCTTCAGCTAAATGTATTAATAGTGTTAAGTTTGTCTTATGCTAAGTTAAACAAAGTTAAACAGATGCACCCAGCATTTCACTTAGGGGAAACCACTGGTCAAATACCAATCTATGTCAGTCTTCAGCCTCTAAGTATGGTCAGACAAAAGTTTTAAGTATACTCTGTTAGACCATAAACACACACACAACCTCAGGCACAAACCAAGATGGACGCAAGTATAAAAGCTTGCATGCAAACACATTTACACTCTCTTTTTTACAGTTTGCCTCAATTATTCTTGGAACCTTTAATATTGTATTTGAAGACAATATATTTCTTTTCCTGCAAGACTCTCAGCCTGGACTTCCTTGCCACTGGAAATGTACAATCTGTGTTAAAGAGGATAAAGTTAAGAGACATTAATCAAAAACTATACCCAAAAAGTCCTTAAACAAATAGAATGTTACCTTTGTTAGCCAATGTCTTTGTTTAAAAAAACAAAACAGTTTTGTTTTCCTTCATTCACCATGAAATATTCTGCTTGACAAAAAGCTGGCTACTTGTCAGCTTTAAACTTTACACGTGTTGCCATTTTGAAATGTGAACTTGTGTGACCCATATTATCTGGCTGTAGGCTCCGTCATCTTACCAGTACCAGATGCAGTTTTTGTGATACAGCTTGCATGGTGCTGACTGTGATATTTAGTAAATGAGGCAGAGAGGGGTAGTTAACCTTCATTTGACCTTATTGATTATCGCTTTATAAGACTGGCTTCCTCGTGTCTATTGTTTAGTTTTAGTTTGTAGTGGAGAATTATTGTAAAATGAATGCTGACATTTCAGCAAAGCGTAAGGCAAATTTAAGAGGGGAGGAATTTTTGAGGAAAAAAAGTGCTATTAAATGCCATGTGAAACACTGACCAGCCCGTTTTAATCATTTGATCTCCTTGTTGTGCCAAAACCTTCATAAGGGAAGGAAAGTTCAGTTTAGCAATAGAAAAGAAAAGTGTTTTATGCTACTGGTTTTTCCATTCCCTTTGCTCCACAATGGTTACAGTTTCCTAAAATCAGCACTCCCAATCTATACAAAGAAAAGCCCATGAAATATTTGGAGCCAAGTACCTTCTGGTCTCCAAGCCAGATCTACAGAGGGTCCTCTATGCTATTGTTCTCTCTGATTTATGGACAAAATGTCAACAGAAATGTTTCCTTCCACTTAGTGACGGGGCTTGAGTGACCTCTCTCGCTGGGCCTGAACTTTTACTAATCAATGCTAGACATCTGTAGCATTACAGAGCGAATTTGTTTCTTAACATGATGAAAATATGCTTATTTGCCCCAAGTTTAATGTGAAGATCAATACTGCGATATTTTCCCTTTAACTAGGCTGGAGCCTGGCTTAGCTATGTCCAAAGTTATACGTGACCTTTGAAATACTTTAGCAGGCAACAAGAGTTTTAAACAGTAGAGCAGCTTTGATGAGGTCTGCTATGGCCCTCTGTATTTTAGGGGGAAAAACAGTGTGCCAAACAGTCTACCAGCGCATGCACAGAGCCAGCTTTGAGCACACATCCTAAACACAGATTTTGTAAATTACAGCCTGTGCTTGGAGCGCTTTAAAAAGCTAACACTTTCTCTGATGCACTGTAATGGGTAGCAGGCACACACACACACACACACACACACACACACACATACACACACACACACACACACACCCCTGTCCACTGCCACAGACACATATGTAGGCTACATGTGAAGTGGATTGAGGTCCACTGAGATCATCAGTGTTGGTAATATCTTGCTGATAGCATTCAAAGGATGATGGTGGTGTTTAAAGAGGGAAGATACATCTGGAGCAACTAAGTGCTACTGTGATCCTGATGTGTTGGTAACCAATGGCAACGCGGTGAATTAAAATGCCTTACACATTACATTTTAATGGAAATTTTGACTCTGGGACACACAATTGAAAAAGGCCCACTGCCATCAATTGTTAGATTTCCTCAAGGTTTTCACCAAATGTGTCTATCTGTTCAGATGGAAAAACTATCGAAAAAACCAAAAGCTAATTATATAAAAATCTCCTTAATATCTGGCTTAAAAGTAGAGCTTTGAATGAGATAAGAGGTCCTTGAGCCAATAACAAAGAAATCTTATATAGTTGGCTTCACAAACTGCCTTTCTGCTGTAATAATTCTCTTGCATACTCTGATGTTAGGGATGATCATATTCATTTTACTGTGTTTTAAATATTTGGGACCACACATATTGGAATCTCTATGCATTTATTTTACCTGGACAGAGGAGGAGCCTTTCCAGACCCCTTGGATTCTGTACCAAAGAAGGAAAGGAGAAAAAAGACAAACAAGAGTGTCAACATGCAGCATGGATCATGATAGAAAAACTGGGAACAAAGCTTTTTAATTGCTCCCAGTTTGTTTTAGATTAGTTTTGAAGACTTGCACTTCACTGGGTCCCAGCAGAGGCTGAGGGTTTGCGGGCTGTACCCAGATTTAGTGGACTGATATATGCTGCAAATGTCTCAGCACCAAGACTAAAGTAATTATAGTGTAATTATAATTACAGTAATTATAAAAGCATTTAAAAAATAATCTTGTGTAAAAATGGCACATTTGGCATCAATTAGGTGACAAAGCTCTTGAATGTGTTTTTATTTGGGATGACTCATGACTGCCTTCTAAGAGTGCTCTCTTTTTCTCTTTTACTGCTGTGCCAGAGTCTTAGTGAGAGACTTGCAAAAATGGATAAAAAAAAACAACAAAAAAACAAAAAAAACCAAAACAGAAATCTGGAGAGGTCAAGTGGGGACACGAAAGTTAGGTAACACAGAAAAAGCGAGTGCAACCAAATGCAGACAGCTAAAGAGGACAAGAATCTAAAGATGATACTGTCACTAAAATGAAAACCACCTGCAAATAAGGATGACTGAAGCAACCCAAAATCTTCCCTGTAGCCTGGGAATGATCACAGTGTCCCCGGGTGGCTGATATTTGCTCTGGGGAATCAGCTTCAAATTAGGCTCTCTCACACTAACAGATAGATACACAGCAGAAATGAGAAACTGTACCCAACTAAAACTGCTGTATATTAACATTCACACGACAGCAGTACATGCAAAGAACACAGAAATTATTCTGTGTCTTGGTGTACGTTTCTGATAAAAACCTTTAAAGTTCTCTGTTACTGTTTATTTTCCTCCTCTCAAAAACAGTCTGAAATCTTCTTGCTTGTTCCCCCAATCCAAATCTCATCACATAACTCCCACATCAGAAGGCACCAGCCTTTACTGTAATCCAGAACCGAACAATGCTGGCATGTTCAGCGTGGTGAAAGATGGACAGGATGAAAGAAAGAACAAGAGGAGCCACAAGCCATATGAAGGCTATTGTAAAAATCACAGCTCCCCGCCATCTTTTTAGAAATGCAATCATCACAGCAGCTGTGCAAATAAATAGTTGCCTGGTAAATCTTCACAGGGAATCTGTGGGACAAATTGAAATAATGCAAAATGAAATATTATTGCATTATTCTTATAGTGCGAACAAGAACTACTGTGTTCAGTGTCTTTTATGGTCACACCGAACACCTGGAACTCACTGTGAGGTGCACGAACAGTCATCAAAGCAGTGTGTGCCAGCGGATCTAATGAGAAGGCCTGCTAGGCTTCCTCTCACACCTTCAACTGCACATGGCACCCATATTTCACTCACAGACACACACAGAAAGAGTGCTTAGCAAAGCACAATAACCTCATAACTATCAAAGCCCCCAGTTTTTCAGACTCTTTCCTGTCTTTGTTGCCAACTCTCTCTGATGTTCAGGAAATTAACCATTTGGAGTGCAGGTGAGTGTATGCTGCTCAGCTTTAGAAGTGATTAGAAACCACTCTGGTTGTTGGGAAATGTGATAAAAACTCAAAGCAACACTCATCACTCACCTAAGGCAGTGGTCATAATTATTAACATGTACAGTACTGTGTAAAAGTCTCGAGCCACCCCTTATTTCTTTATATTTTGCTAGAAAAATAGGAAATAGGTGCACCGATTTATTGAAGCATGCAAACATACATGGAAATACAGTATATAAAGTAAAACAGAGTTTATATAATTCTGACAAGCTTGAAAATCAATATTTGGTATGACCACCTTTATTCTCCAACACAGCCTGAACACTCTTAGACAAGCTTTCTTGTAATTTCTTTAAGTAGTCTTCAGGAATAGTTCTCCAGGTTTCTTGAAGGACATTCAAAGCTCTTCTTTGGATGTTGGCTGCCTTTTGTTCTGTTCTCACACTGCTTCAATAATGTTGAGGTCCGGGTTCTGGGGAGGCCAATCCATGAGTAATAGTGTTCCATCTTGTGTTTCTCTATCGAGTTATGCTTTTACTGCATTATGAGTTTGTTTGGGATCATTGTCATGCTGAAAAATGAAGCTGCTGCCAATCAGACGCTTTCCAGGTGGTATTGCATAGTGGATCAAAATCTGATGGTACTTTTCTGTGTTCATAATTCCATCAATTTTGACAAGATTACCAACAGAACTGGCTGAAATGCAGCCCCAAACCATGACAGAGCCTCCACCATGTTTTACAGATGGCTGTAGACACTTCTCTCCGGACCTTCTTCATACATATTCATGACGATTTGAATAAAAAATTTCAAATTTGGATTCATCACTCCATAAGTCAAGTTCTTGTGTAATTTGACATACCTCAGCCTTTTGTCTCCATTTCCCTTCTTTAAGAATGACTTCTGGATAGCCTTTTCCTCTGAGACCATTTCTGATGAGGCTTCAGCAAACTGTAGATGTCAGGTCTTTGCTGGATTTTTCCTGTTTCTTAAGGACACGACTTTCAGACTGTGTTCATCTACTGTAGATAGTTTTTTAGGCCTGCCACTTCTTCTTTTGTCCTCCACTTGTCCAGTTTTCTCAAATGTTTTAAGGACACACTGCACACCATTCCAAGATATGCCAAGTTTTTTTTGGCTAGTAGCTCATTGGGAATCACTTTATTGGTGCAAAAATAAGTTGTGTGTTATGTGTAGACACAACACTGGTTCATCCCTTGAGTTAGGTGCCTTTTTTTATACATAAGTCAGTGTGAAGTGGCTCAAAAAACAAAAAGACATTCCTCTGAAAATGGTCAGGTACAAGGACTGGACAGAAAATGAATGAAAAAGCAGCCAATGTCCAAAGAAAAACTTGGAAAGACCTTCAGAAAACCTGGAGAACTATTGCTCGAGACCAAATTACAAGAAAGTCTGGCTCCTTAGAAGCAAAATATAAAGAAATAAGGGGTGGCTCAAGACTTTTGTACAGTACAGCAACATCATGACCTGTCTGAGTGAACTTTAAAAAGAAGGATCGGGGGGATTTGGGGTTTAGTTAGTGTCAGTGTTCCACTCTAGTTTCCAACACTTAATAAAGGGGGAATGAACTTTTGTATTTGATTTGATAAAATAGGCTCTTTGTTTTTTTGGGGTTTTTTTCTGGATACTGATCAGTAACAAAAACAAACTCTCTGGATGATCTCATGAGAGAAAATTAATGTATTGATTCTTTCAGCACTGCTGCTGCTGAGATGATTCATTGTACAGTGATGTTATAACTTTAGTGATTTACACAACTATCATTGATAGAGCTGAGGCAGATTCTTTCTCTTTGGCACGATTTACATCCCATCTGCATACATGCTTTCCATGCGTATTCTACCAGCACTCTGCATTCTTTGTCTTATAAATGAGCTCTGACATGCCTTTAGTTAAAGTTGAGAGCAAAATAGCACAGAATTTCATCACCACTTTAGAAAAAAAATCCCATGCAAAAATAGAAAAAGATGTGTGTCTTCTTCAATTGTTCCTGAAATATTTTGCTGTGATTTGTGAGAGGAGTGTTTTGGTCAATAGGAAACAACTGCGAGGAGATGTGGTAATGTCAAAAAATACACGTTGATGTTTCTAGTTCAAATCTTCATTCAGTTTTTTTTTGCATAATCATGTTATATAGTTTATTTCCGTGATGTTCTGATGCCATCTATAGCTTTTTCTGCTGCGTGTTTGCAAATGTGGCTGAGTCGTACGCTAGTCTCTCAGCAACATGATTGAGTGTTTAAGACTGGAGGGACTCTGACAGAGTTTTTATATTTTTATTCATTAAAGGGGATAATTGTTGGGTCGAGCTGACTTTCTTGACAGTTGCAACCACAAACTCTATAATGAATTCAGCTTTGAGAAGACTTGGGACAAGTTTGTGGGCCTTCAACACATATGTGTAAGCTTGACAGAGTATAAACATTTATGGCTATGTCAGCTTGTCATTACACCCAACTGATTAATAGTGCATAAGGAAGAAGTCATAAGTTAGACATGCACAAATGGAGGTGATTAAATATAAGAGTGACATGCATTTTTCTTTCTTTTCTCTGTTTTCTAATGTTCTGTCCCATATAAAATTCTCCTTTTTATGCCCTTGAATAAATGCCCTTCTCCAGCTGCCACTACTCTCAGATCGTCAAGTCCAATCTGAATCTCTGTTTATTATTTCTTACGAGCAACTACTACCCTCTCCATGGAAACATTCACTATCCCTGGCAAATTGCTGTCTAATCCATAGTCAGATTGCACTAAAATAGTCTTGTGTATCATGATTACAAAGCTCAAAATCTGTGGTCACTGTGATGTGGGCAGCCCATGGGCATCTTAAGCAGAGTAGCAGATTTTCTGGTTGTGGCTGCACACACACACACACACACACACACACACACACACACACACACACACACACACCACCTTGCTTTTCAATTTAGGGCTAACTGTGTGTGCAAAAAATGATGGGAAACACAGTGGCCACTTGGTCCCCATGTTAAGACCTGCCTCTATTTGCATGTGTATAGAGTGTAAGTGTAGGATACTTGAAGCAGTAAAACAATAACGGCCTAATGCATGGAAAATTTAGGAATAAAACAGTGGTTTCCTGGAAGAGCGACAAGCGCACCCGCTTTACCACAACCTCAATATCCCCAAATCCCTGCAACCAGCACCCGACACACTTCACCAGCATGAAACAGCCTGCCTCTGCTAGGCACAAGGATATTTCAGGAGAAAGTATAAAATCTTGCCTTTGAGGCAAACTCAAAAGGAAAAGAAGCAATTAGCTTAAGAAAGGAGGGGAATGACCGAAAGAGAAACAAAAAGAGAAGGGTGCCAGCTGAGACTGGGTCATATAAGAAATGTCAGCACCCTTGAGCATCCAGGTTTACAGATCTCTTTGACTGACTTTGAAAACCAGAGAGCAGGCAAAATGAAATCATTATGATGTCAACCTAGTACTAAAAGGTCCCTGGCACCTCACTGTCTGCCTGATAGGCACCATTATTGCAATACAGAAAACAGGGAAATGAAGACTGCCTCATTATGTTTCATGGAAGGGCTTGAGAAATGGCTGGATTTCTCCCAAAGAACTCAAAATAAACAAAATGTGGTAGTTTTTTCACAAACCAAGCATTATAGAAATCATGCAGGAAGACACAAAAGAGAGAGAAAAAAACATTCTTCATAGCCTGAGAGGATTGTATTTTGCAAAATTAACACAAAAGGTCGACTTCATATTCTGTTCCAACATCAGAGCTGGCAACTTCATCCCATTGTTCACAACAGTCACTGTGCAATGCAATACAGAACCTTCCAGTGACTATACACAGTGTAAATAGTGTTGTCATGCATTGTTGTGATATAAACAGACACAACATACACAAAAATCACCTGAAATCACTATAATTATCCTACAGGACATACACTCATAGTAAAAACAAAGCACACCCTCTATAAATTCTAAGGTTTTACTATGAGGACATAATAAAGGTCATCTGGTCATTAGCAGGACTTAAAATTAGATAAATACAACCTCAGATGAACAACAAAACAGGACATATGATAACCTTGTGATTATTTATTTAATAGAAATTAAGCCAAAATGCAGAAGCAGTGTGTAAAAAACTAAGTACACCCTTACTGGTTCCTTGAGGGAAAGTATCAGCCAGGTGCTGATAGTGAAATGCACTTCATTCATTGATCTTCAGCAAGTTTGAGCACCTCTATAAAGCCAAAGTTTGGGCACTTTGCTGGTCTGGAGCATTCAGGTGTGTGTTAACATAATGCCAAGGAGGAAAGACATCAGCAGTGAAATTATACAAGGTATTGTTGCTGCCCATCAGTCTGGAAAAGTTTATAAGGTCATTTCCAAACGATTTGAAGTTCATCATTCTAGACTGACAAAAAATTATTCACAAGCGGGAAACATTCAAGACAGGTGCCAGTCTTCTCAGGAGTGGATGTCCCAGTAAATTCACTCCAAGGTCAGACCATGCAATGCTCAGAGAAACTGCATAAAACCCAAGAGCTACGTCTCAGACTCTACAGGCCTCAGTTAGCATGTTAAATGTTAAAAGTTCATGACAGTACAATTAGAAAAAGACTGAACAAGTATGGCTTTTTTGAAAGGGTTGCCAGGAGAAAGCCTCTTGTCTCTAAAAAGAACATGGCAGCACGGCATAGGAACAATGTCCTTTGGACAGATGAGACCAAAGTGGAGATGTTTGGCCATAATGCACAGCACCACATTTGGAGAAAACCAAACACAGCATATCAGCACAAACACCTCATACCAATTGTCAAGCACGGTGGTGGAGGGGTCATGATTTGGGTTTGTTCTGCAGTCACAGGGCACTTTGCAGTCATTGAGCTGATCATGAACTCCTCTGTATACCAAAGTATTCTAGAGTCAAATGTGAGGCCATCTGTCTGACAGCTAAAGCTTGGCCCAAACTGGGTCATGCAACAGGACAATGATCCCGAGGACACCAGCAAATCTACAACAGAATGGCTGAACAAGGAAAGAATCAAGGTGTTGCAATGGCCCAGTCAAAGTCCAGATTTCAACCTGAGCGAAATTCAGTGGTTGGACCTTAAGAGAGCTGTGCATAAATGAATGCCCGCAAACCTCAATGAACTGAAGCAATGCTGTAAAGAAGAGTGGGCCAGAATTCCTCCACAACAATGTGAGAGGCTGATAAAGTCATACAGAAAATGATTACTTCAAGTTATTGCTGCTAAAGTTGGTTCTACAATCTATTGAGTCATGGAGTGTACATGGAGTTTTTGTTAAATAAATAATGACATGGTGTAATATGTCATGTGATGTTGTTCATCTTAGGTTGTATTTATCTAATTTTAAGACCTGCTAAGGACTAGATAATTTTTTTTATTATGTCCTGATATGTAAAACCTTAGAATTTATAGAGGGAGTATTTTCTTTTTACCATGACTGTATGTATATATGATTAAAATGCTCTGGAGCTGGTGGAAAAACTACTTGCCAGCGTCAGCTTTTTTGAACTGTCATTGTGATGATGTGATGTGTATCTGGAAGAAGTGTAAAACCCAATAGTTGTTGCAAATATTTAAATGATTGGAGGCTTTATTTGTTTTTTAGACCAGGGTTGTAAATAAATATTTTGGCACACTTGGACATTTTTATGCTGCAGGGTGGCATGCTCAGTACTTGTGGCTTGAACTTTTAAATGTA
>VUQI01003083.1:8777-21547 GCA_015106735.1 Paratilapia polleni | reverse complement strand
CTGTAACACTTTCCCAAACACACAACAAACACTAACACATGCTATAAATGCTAAGTTAGCGTCTAAAAATTTTTTCTCTCAGGTATACAAATATGATACAGACGTACACTCACTGCAGTCACTACCAGCCAACAAAATGCAAGCATAAACATAAACAATAAAGGTTGTTTCCCTCCTCTCTGGCTCCACAAGTAGCTAGGGTTTTAAATATTTACCCTCCATCTTTTACTCACTGCATGCTGCTGAGGCCTAGGGTCTGTGTTGGTGTTTTTATTTACCTCTCAGTCTACCATTGTAGACATAACATAAGTCAAAGATTCAATGTTGAGGGAATTTAATGGCATCTTAATTTATTACACAGCAATGTAGACCGCAACCAGTGTTAGGCTGCACCGCTGTGTGAGGGAGTAGCTCTGTTTTCCTGGAAAGTCAGTTTTTGTTTGCATCACCATCCACAGGAAGGCCAGGCTGTTATTAATAGCTTCACTAGTAGAGTTAGAATACAACATTCGTGTTGATAAGGAGTCCCCTCTGCAGATTGCTCCACAGGTTTTTTATTTTATAGCGCCATGTCTTGTTTGCAGCAATCACCAAGTTAGTCATCTCGCTATGATTATAATTGTGAAATTACTCTGTTTTAAAACCTGAGTCATGTGTGTATGCTTACACCAGGGAGAGTGGTACCCAAAATCACTATTAAGATGCTATTACACCGGTATGGTCCTGTGTAGAACAGCCACATTCTTGCTGCTACAACTTTGGAAGATAATTTTTGAGTTATGAGGTACAAGATCATACTTCCCACTGTGTGGTCACAGGAACGTGCTCATTTTATAAATGTACTAGCAAATTTAATCAAACCCTGATACTCAGTCATCCAAAGTCATACCTAATCTTTTAGCTCAGACTGAAACCTACTTTTTTAAAGTTCTCTGTAGTCTTTCCCCATGGGGAATACAGATCTTACCTTTCTATATGGTATGAAAACCCATTTATCTGTGGCACTGGAGAAGATATTACTGTAACCATTCAAAGGAAATGGCTGGACTCTCCTGTCAGACTGAGTGATTGACTAGCTGGGGCTTTGCAGTGGACCATTTTTGTTTGTTCTGAGACCTGTGTTTTGATGTAACTGCTGTCTTCATTATTCATGGTCCTTGTCCTGGCAGTGGGGATCCTACTGTAATGATAAACTGAACATGAAAGATTACAGACAAATGAAAAAAAGGACAGGACAGGAGATGTCTGCAAGGCAATGGGCACATGGCCTTTGGACTAGTTTGAAGTGCATTGACTTGCTGCAGTCTCAACTTAAAATTCAACATCAAGCCTTATTCCAAATTGGACAGCGTGGCTGCAAATCAGGCTTTTGGCTGATTCATGTTTAAGATCTAGAATAGTGACTGCTGTGAATGGATTGTTATATTCCTGAGTGAAGCTGCAGATGGAAATCCTCTAAAGCTTTATGTTGTCTCGAGTTTCAAGTTGGTGTGACACTGGCTTCCGAAAGTGTGCCTGGATCATTGGAAATCTGGGTTTCTTGTTGTTGTAGCAGATGGATGGGTAAATGCATGCATGTGTGTACGGAAGCAAGTGTGTGGCCTGAGCTGAGATCTCTCATTAGGGGAGCAACTAATCATTATTTCTTCTATACTTCTATAATTTCCCATACTCTTATACTCAACAGTCCAAAACTCAAACTCATGTGCAAATGTATACAACACTGTTAAGCTGCATTTTTGCTTTGTAAAAGTCTTAATAGCAGCAATTAACTAATTTGTTATCTTTGCAGCACTGTATCCTTAGATAATAGCAGAAAGATTTCTGCTGAGATTGTTGTATTGATTCTTCCTCGGTGAGGAGATGATTAGTACAGGCACATGCTCCAATTATGCTCACATGTATTTGAATGAAGTGGTGTATTCATTTCATTAGACACATGAAGGGATGAATTTTGGGATTGCTCTTAACAAAGATGAATGAAATGTGGTAACTGGCTCCTGCCCATGTGAGCGCTTTATGGATAAGAAGTGTCTAAGCTCAGAGTCAAGCACACTGAGCGGGGAGAAGAGAGAGGCTGTCTGTGGAGCGTCTCATGTGTTTTTAATGAAGTAAGTGAGATGATCTGAGCTTCTGGTAGCTTCAAACACTTGCACCGAGCTGAGAGCTGTGTAGGGCATCGCAGCTCAGGTAAAGCAGCGTGTTATGCAAGGGATTCGTCGGCTTGGTGTGTGTGGGTGGTGTGGAAGAAAAAGGAGGGAAGAAAAAAGTTTTTTGGCATCTTGATAACTTAGACACTTTTCAGTTGTGAACTTTGAACAGAAATTGAGAAGCACATCAAGAGATAGCTCCTGGGTAGAGGGTGCAGGACACATGATGCTGCCCTCACTTAATGAGAATTCTCCAGATAATTCCCCGTGCTAGAACAGAAATTCTACAAATTTTATACGAAAAGTGTGAAAACTGCTTGGTTTGAAAATAGCGACCTTTAGGATGATCAAAAATGCTATTTTGTGTTGGTTTTTTTGCTAACGTTTATGTCAAAGAGTGAGCTACCATTGCTCAGTTTGTGAATTAGGCTTACTCCTGAAGCCCCAAACCCATCTATCACTTCTGTTTTTTGTCAGTGTTTTATTTTGTCATATTAACCGATGTGTTTGGATGTCTGTTCAACTGTTCAACAAATTAGAACAAAGACAGACAGTTTTAATTCCCAGGCTTACCACAAGAAATATAATGGAGTAACATAATACAGAGGCATTTTCTTGGAGAACAGCTGCCGGCGCGCCACTAGCCTGAGAGTTGATGGAGAAATTAATAACTTATAGGCCAAGTCACTGGTCCCATGTTCTGAGCTACAGATGAGTAATTACACATTTTGATAGTTTCCTAGATAAGTTGCCAGGCAAGAACTAAAGTTCCACTGTCTTTCTGTAGGATTTCTTTTATAAAGATACTGACCTTTTTCAGCCTTAGAAATTGCTCTGATAGCTGGCAAGCTTTTCAACAAAACATTTTTATCACTATGATTAATATTTATGTGTTTTCTGAAACAATAACATGAGCTGATACGACTTTGTGCCTGGCTTGCTGTTAGGCCATGTCACTGATTATTTCATTGGATGGAATACAGAAAGGAATTAAAGTGTGCACTTGCTTGTGTGTCTGACTGTGTGTGTTTAAGTTGCAAGATGGATCTGTGGTTTCCCTTCTCGTAGCCCTGTTTTGGCTACCAGCTGAGTGTTTTGTCTGAACTTTTCCTCTGTTACTTCATTAACTAACTCTGCGATTCTTCTGTGTTTTTGTGCTTTGTTCATCACTAGTTGGGACAAAAGTCTGCCACAGACATGGACACACCTCCCCTATGGGAACAAAGTTTAATCCTGAGAAGGTTTAACATTCATTTTAAAGTTTTAGGCTGAGAATTACGACTGGGTTAGGGAGGGGGTAAAGGTTGGGGTTAGGCATTTAAGGTTAGGATAAGCCTCTAGGGAATTAAAGTAAGTCAATGAAGTGTTCTTAAAAGTATGTGGGGGTCTCAGTAATAGACACTTATATACAAAAATTAAGTATGGAATTTTTACATTTTTAATTGCAATATAACAAAGTGTACAGTGATTGGTAATTATATGGATTGGATTTACATAATAATAACATCCAAATATAATGAATACAACATAGAAAATAGGGATAAAATTTTCCAGTATAATATAGTATTTCTATAACTGTGTACTGTAGTTTAGAGCAATATGCAACTAAATGGACTCATTAAGTAGTTGTTGCTACATTTTAATGTCTTCCACATTCAAGAATATTTCCTGATGTTTAATTGCTTCCAGTCAGTGTTTTGCTTTTCACTGCAGAGGACACAATAGGCGTTCTTCTCACGCACAGAACTCAAAATACAAACCATGAATAGAAAGAAAACCTGTGCGTGATCTAGTGGAGTCCTATTTTTTCTCACTTTTACCTGCGGTGTAATATTGTTTGACATAGTCATGGATATGGTTCAGCTCGACAGCTTGCCCATGTGGGATATTAAAAATGCTCTGATGGTGAGGGGCAGTGAGTGATGTAGGTGGCAGCTGCTGCTTCACTTTATTGGACATCTCACCACATGATCTTTTTTTTGTGGGTTGCTTCTTTCTACTGGTTTTCACCTTTTGTCTTTATTAACTATTTATTAACTATTATTATTAACTTTCTTACGCTGATCTTTTTCAAAGCTATATTTTTTAAATGCAAATAGCCATACACACATAGAGAAAAAACACATATTCTTCAGAAGAGCTATGCTCACTGCACATTCACTTGGCCTTGAAGGTTAAGAGGTGAGTGAAGCAGCTCCGGCTGTGTTTTCACTTGCTCCACGGCTTCACAGATGGTCCACGGGGTACATTATTTATGTGTGGACATGTCAGTCTGCATTTGTGCACTCACTCACACTAACTTTAGCTTTTTGTTTTGCTTTCTTTAAACAAATCTTATTCGGAATCAAACTTTCCTTCTGCATCTCTAGTTTCATTTCTTCCTCTGCTCCTTCCCTCTCCACAGTACTCTTCTCTGTCGGCCAGTAAAATCTAGGACGTTTTGTCACAGGGGACCTGGTGCAGTTTGTAACTGTGTGTGTCTGCATTCTGGCTTGACAGCCTCTGTGAGAGTAAATAAACAAATCTGAGTCATCACACCAGCTTTGAATTGTCATCCTGGTGCTGCAGAGTTATAAGTCTTCTGCAGTTGTTTTTCCTCGGCTGATATTCCCATTGAATCAAGTAAAATTGTGAGTGGTGAGATGCAAAAATTAAAGCATATCTTGTCTATTTTGGAGCACCATAGTGAACTGAGTTGGACTGGTAACTTTAGCCAGTCATAACTTGTAGTAGTTTAGTACAAGTACAGATAAGTAAGTCTAAATAATGCTCAGGTGAATTTAAATACGCAGTGATTCCTAAGAGCAGTTAGAAGCTGTTTTTGGCTTTATTCTGTTCCATCTCATTTTGTAATTTTTTGTATTTTTGGGGTGGGAACTGATACATTGGCAACAAATTATATTATTATTATTATTGTCCCTTTAGCAACCTTTTTTTTAAGTACATATGTTTGTCTGCCCTGTTCAGTGATGGAACAGGATCCACTAGTAGCACCTGTGAATAGATCTGTTTGCTCATGTGCATTGTTCTATTGGTTTGTAACTCAAATGGAGGCTGTATAGTGAGAAATAAAAAAGAAAGACAAATTGTCAAAACTACTGAGAAAACTGTCCTTTCTGAGTCGTGTACAGCCCCCTTTTATACATTCCTATACTAGAAAAGGGAAATAAGAGCTCTGGGAAGTGTTCCTTTGTTTCATTTTGGACTGAAGGCAGACTGGATTCTACATCGACTCATTATCCCACCTTGACTTACTGAATGGTATTGTAGGCCAGCGCTAGCTGGTTGACATGCTAACTTGAGTAGATATTTTCACAACAACAACTTTACATCTTTCTCATGACTTTGTAGCTGTTAAGTCTTCACATACTGTTGATACTGACATTTAAATAAGTCATCACATGGTTTTATATCCAAATAAGACTGTGGAGGCAAATCATAAGAAAATATCTAACTTTCCAAAAATTTTTGGATTGGAGAAGAATTTTTTTTCTTGCAGGCAGTATTTACATCCTCAATCAGAAGTGTCATAATTTTTCCCTTTCTATTCTATTTGGCTTGAAAACTGCAAATGACAACACATTATGGACTTGATTCTCAGTCTCAGTAGGTTCCTGGCAGATTGCTGCTCTAACTGTGAACTGACTTCCCCTTGCTCGCCCTCTGAAGCCATGCTCATGTCACTGGTCATGTGTATAAGAAAAAAGTGATTAAATCAAACTCCAGAGTGACATTTTATGGACAGAATTAAAAACAAAAGCTTTCACAGAGTTGAGATAAACTGGGAAAAATTTAATAAATGGGTCCTTGTGACCAGAGTTTGTAATTTGATAGTTTAGATCTTAGTAAAAATTTGATAGCAAGAGAATTTACAACAGAAATTTGAATCAAATGATAATAAGATTCATAAAAGAAATTATGACATAGGATGTGAGATCAACCAAAGGAGACTAACTTTTGCTCAGTTTTAGCATATTTCACTTTTTTTTACACTCTCTGTTTGTGGATGGTTTAGGATGGAAACCATCCACAAACAGAGAAGAACTGCCAAGGAACTTGTTCTTATTTCATCATAATTAATTCAAATATACTTACTAAGGGCTTACCGGTCTTCACACAGGTTGTGTTTCACTGGTTGTGAGAGCTTTTATGGCTACATGTGTCCCTCGGGTAAAGTAGCTCAGTCATACGACACAGTCATGAACTTTCTCTATGAGTAGTAGTATTAATATTGATTGTGCTTTGGTGCAGCACATGCATGTATATTTCAGTATGTGTGCAACTTTCCAGACAGTGGTCGTCTGGCTGTCTGAGTGGCTGGTGCTGTTATACTTTAGAATCACTGGATGGGGGTTGATTCAGTTGTGGAAATAAAATGAAACTGATATCCACCTTTTAGTGTAGATTCTTAAATTGAGAAAAACTAAAAGGGGGGATGAGGAATTACACATAATATGTACAAAGACACACAGACAGTGCAGCGCACACTCACGTGTGCCTAGTGCTGGTGACAGCTGGAGTTAGAAATAGGACTCTATATCCAGATATGCAGGGAAAGGCAACTCAAGGGGACACAGCAGTCATTGTTATTGTGCCCCTAAACACACACACACAACCCAACTGACATGAAAACCGAAGAACAAAGCTTTCCTCCATCTTATACCCCCCACAAGACTCAGCACTCCCTCCCTCTTCTCACAGAGCTTTTTTAGCACTGCAGTCTGCAGCAGCCTGTTTCACCACAGCCTGACCTAACCTTTCATTCTCAGCCATTTAAATGTAATTGTGCACTTGCATAGAAACAGCTTTTTTTCATGCTGTTAAAAAGCAAAGCATTGCCGTGTTAGGGTTATCAAGCATGTCATGTATGTGTTATGTGTGATGATGAGACACTACATTGTTAATAAGCTAGATTTCTACAGATGGAGTTTTAAAAATGCAAAGGGAAGCATGCAGTGTGTCTTTATGGCATATTTTATTGTTAGCTTTTGACACTGGATGAAAATTCTCCCTTTATTCTCTTTTCTTTCTGACTTTATTGTCAGTCACAAAGTTTGTCCAGTGTTCTGGGTGACACGGAAACAGTTGCAGGACTCACTGAGTGGCTGACAAGTATCTACAGGGAAAGCCAGACCCTTTAACTACTGAGAAACCAGCTCAATGCAACCTTTTTCTGTTCCATCAAAGCACAACCAACATGGCATAGATACCTGTGGTACTGAGTGGCCAGTTTTTACTTGGAACTTCGTGATTTTGAGTTCTGTTTAGCTTGGCTGAGTGTAACTATGGCGTGCCCAGCCAGATCTGCTAAATACATTAGAGGGGACGGACAGAGGGAAGGAGGAGGAGTGAACATGCAAGGGATTGGAAGATGGCACCACATGAGGAAAAACTATTCCTGACAACTGAGTTTTGATAGTATAAACACATTTACACACATCCTTGTACACATGCCATACTGCTTTAAATGGTCACATATAGAAAACACTATGGTTTTCTATTATTTGGCTACAGCACTTAAGAGTGGAGGCCCATGTATTTGAGGCTTTGAGAGTTGCACACAGCAGAAGCAGATTATGGGGGTGCAATGCCAGATGTAATGTGGGTGAGACTGTGTGGAGCCCTCAGGGTCTGCCCTGTCTATCAATGTGGTCGCACAGAGATGATGTCACTGCTTGCATGCACATGTCATGAACACACAAAAGCCCACAGACAGGTTGACACTTGTTTGTTCTGTTTTAATCTGTTTTCTTTTTCTTTTTTCTGTTTTTTTGCATTTAAGAGACATTAAAATGCCTAAACACAATTTATCATAATTATAAAGAGTGCCACTAGAGGGAGTGAATCAGGTGATTATCTTGTACTCCACTGGCCTTTGTTAAAGCCGGTATCCTTTCAGCATGAGCAAAAGTTTAGCCCTTGCACTCTCCATCCCTCATCAGCTTGTGTTTTCCAAAGTAAACACAAGTGTATTACAGCACATGTCAAAGGTGGAGATGATGTCATGGACTGACTGCTCATTGGCAGTGACAGATTGCAGCCATGCGATCTGTTCATCAATATTACCTTTCACTGACACTCAGCTGAAGCAGTGAGGGAGAGAAGATGTGAAAAGACATAAATACTCACAGACTTTGGAATACACCTTTTCTGACATCATAAGTTCTGCCTGCACAGCTCAGTGGTCTCTAAAGGCAACAGGCCTGTCAAGCCAAAGCAAACTGTAAAGAATGTTACTTTTTCTATTGTGTCCTAAATCCACTCTTTCCATTTCTCTGCTTTGTTCTTTTTTATGCTGTTCTCCTTGGTCTTCTCAATGGCTCTGTTATGGTACTGTGAGTTAATTTCATCACAGCGACATCTCAAAAGGCCCAAGCTCTGACTCTGAGTTTCCCTCTCTGCAGTTAAAAGGCTTTGTTTTATCATCACACCCCTAATTGTCTCCCAGACCTCTTTCAACTTCTCTCTCTTCTCTCTTTTCCTCTTGTTTCAGACAGACACAAACACTGACAACTACTTTGAAACACAGAAAAAGGCAACAAAAGAAGGGCTTGTGTGCAGACATGTGCTCAGCCTTAGCTCTGATCTCCCTCTTTGTGTAGGAGTGCAGCAACTGTCCAGAGCAGCCGTCTGGACCAGATGTAGGGGTCAGTGACCATATCAGAGGGGCCAGTATCAGTGTCCCTCTCCCTGTCCCGGTGGAACTATAGGCGTTTATTAATCTTTCCTCCTCAGAGGCCTCATAAACTACCACAGGAGGTCAGAGTCAGTAGAAAGGCTGTTGAAGTAGATGATAGCAGGAGGATTCATCACATAAAATATTGTTTTTGTATTTACTTTGTGTCTTATGCATGCTTAAAAAAGTCTTTAAAGAGCCTCGTAAATCTGAACTTTTAGCAAGAAGCTGGTTTCCATCCTGTTATTTTATATGAGTTCAGTTCAGTTCAGTTTTATTTATATAGTGCCAAATCACAACAACAGTCGTCTCAAGGCGTTTTATATTTTAGGGTAAAGACCCTACAATACACAAGAAAACAAAATAATGGAGAATTTTGCAAACAATATCAGTGGACTAGAATTTGTTGCAGATTTTCAAAAGGCAGGGTTACAAATTACACACACTGCAGTCACCAATTTAAACTGATGTGTTTAATCACAACAATGATAAATAACTAAAATCTTTTTATTCTTCTTTTTTTTAAGCAAAAGCAAGTTTCCATTGTTGACTCTGGATATGCTCATGAGCTTTAGGCTGCCAATAGTGTAAACAAACACAGCAACATATGTTTTTGGAGTAGTTTTAATCAATTATGGCATCTACATAGTCCATAGTAACCCAACTACAGACTTTCCCTGCTGTGTACAAAACTTCAATACCTTTAACTCGTTGTATTAATTTTCTTACCCACTGATTTTGGTCACTGCATTCATTCTAGTGACTTGAACTCCATAAATCCATTAGATGCTTCCTGCCAAGCATCAAACAGCAGACAGTCAAACTTATCGACTTGTTGGTGTTCACAGGGGAGCAATGAACTTTTTGTGGATCTCAAAAACAGAGCTAAAAAGAGAGTAAAAATTGGACTTCAAATGAACATTAATGTTGATCTGTATTAGCTTTGTCTGGAAACTAAAGTACTGTGCAAAAGTCTTGAGTCACCCCTCATTTCTTTATATTGTGCTACCATGGAGACAGACATTCTTGTCAGTGGTCTTGGGCAATAGTTCTCCAGGCTTTCTGAAGGTCTTTCAAAGTTTTTCTGCTCTTTCACTCATTTTCAGTCTTGTCCTTGTACCTAACCATTTTCAGAGGAATGTTATTTTTGTTTGTTAAGCCACTTAACACTGACCTTTGAATTATTCAAGAATAAAAAAGCCATCTGTAAAACACGGTGGTGGCTCTGCCATGGTTTGGGGCTGCATTTCAGCCAGCGATGTTAGGGAAGTTTTGAAAATTTATCAAATCATGAACGGAGAAAAGTCTGATTTTGATCCACCATGCCATACCATCTGGAAAGTGTTTGATTGACAAAGGCTTCATTTTGCAGCATGACAAACACACTGCCAATGCAGTAAAACCATACCTGGATAGAAAAAACACAATGGAACACTATCAGTCATGGATTGGCCTCCCCAGAGTCCGGACGTCAACATTATTGAAGCAGTGTGGGATCATCTTGATAGAGAATGGAGCAAAAGGCAGCCAACATCCAAAGAAGAGCTTTGAATGTCCTTCAAGAAGCCTGGAGAACTATTAAAGAAAGACTACTTAAAGAAATTACAAGAAAGCTTTCCTAAGAGAGTTCAGGCTGTGTTGAAGAAGAGATGGTCATACCAAATATTGAAAGTCAATATTTGGTATGGTTAGAATTGTACAAACTCTGATTTTGCCTTATATACTGTATTTCCATGTATGTTTGCACATGTTTCAATAAAGTGGTGCATGTATTTCCCATTTTCCTTGCAAAATATAAAGAAATGACTGGTGGCTCAAGACTTTTTCACAGTACAGTACTGTATATGCTACTATGCCACTACTATGCCCTAACATGTTTATCAAATCAAGTAATAGATGAATTGTTTACATCTGGTTACTGCTAACCACACGTGGATAATAACAACAGTTGTTTGTTTAAATACATTTCTAAACAATCATTTATTATTATATTATATTATATTTGCAAAAAATAATTCACATCTGATACCTTTGTTACAGTAAATATTTCTTATATAAAATGTATGTCTCAAAGGACTTATCTACTGATTTATTAATGGAATCAGACCTTTTCACATTTTTTTGCATTCAACATAAGAATTAAGTCTTAATTAGGTAAACAAATGAAAGCAGATTTATTTTTTACAAAATTCAAATAAAAAAATGCATTAACCTAATCAGTACTGTGCCGTATATAACTAGAATCGATGGGAAGGGAAAAGGGATTGCTGAAGACTGGGACAACCCATCCAGGACTTCACAACCACTTAATAAAGTCCTTGGCTGCTAAACAATTAATACAAGCCTACACTTTATTAAATATGCAATACAGATTATTATGTCTGAGTGTGGAAATAACAGCCATTCTAGCAAGCATTAAAATGTCTAGCTCCATTTGAGGCTCATTTATGGAACCTCTCCCATTAACGATACATTAATACTGCAGGCACAGTTGAAGGGCATTGGAAAGTACTCTTCTAAATATTAAAGATGGCTGTCACTGGAAAAATATGTTGTCAGCAGGCTGAAGAATTAGGGCTATGTAAATTTCATCACATCCCCTCACTTAATGACAAAGCAGAGATCAAAATGTCATGAAGGACAAAAAAGCTTTCCATATCTGATTTAAACAAAGTCAGACACAAGATGATTATTTAATGACTGCCTGTGTTCCAAGAAACACATGAATACACGCATACACACACACGCGCGTGCTTTTAACATCAAGGCACGAGCTTATGTGTGTAACCAGCCTGATACATTTTGCGTGATATCTCTTAGAGAAGACATCCTGACTTTTCAACCATTTCTTGAGCACACTCGCTTTTTAGTTAATTACCTTGCTCTAATTATGAATTCTAATGCTAGATGTATAAGTAGTTAGTATAACATGACCTCATTAATGAATCTTCAACTTTAGCCACTTATTTACAATCAACAAGGAATTTCCCAAATGTGGGATAAATAAAGTTCTTATCTTAAAAAACAAACAAACTGCAGAGTGAAAGATGCTGTGATATTCAAACAAGTGAAAGTAAGTGCAGTGGTGCTTACAGGCTTGCCTTGTGGGTGTGTGTTTCATGAATAATGCAGTATATTTGTCATTAGGTCAGGTCAGAGCATAAAAAGATCATGAGTGAAAAAATAAATCGTTCCAACTAAATATGTAGCCATGTGCAATGAAAACTATCTTTATACTAAATCAACTGATCTGCTCGCTTTAATACTGAACACACACAATGTGGGTTGCTTTAAACTACTGAAACAACACTGAATTCTTTCTAGATTTTACTTACAGTTGACAAGATGAGATTTTCAACACACTGCATACAGTACCTGCTATGAAGTGTTGATGAAGTGTTACATGTTTGTGGATGAACGAGAAAAATATATACATAAACTTAGCAAAAAAGTAAGGAAATTTGTGTTTGGTCGATTATTTCTTTGTTGTAACAATGCTTCTTGGCAATAAATCTTATACTGCTGGAGAGCCTGTTGATTTCCCTTTAAATGGTGCCACATTTATAAGGAAAATGCATTTGTGGGTTGAGCAGCAGCGTTGAGTATGTGGGTTGCGCCCATGAAGAACTTGCCAAATCTTCTCTGCCAATGCCAAACTTATTCTGCTATTAACGCTTGTTTGGTGTCGTTTATTGGATTGGATGACTGAAGTCATGTGCACTGGAACCTGAACATGTGGAGGAATGTTATGTTTAGCGATGAGTCCAGATTCTGCCTACAGCAGTTGGATCATTGGGTCAAAGTGTGGAGAAGACGTGAAGAATGCTATGCTGACCGCTGCACCAATAGGGTAACAGCTTTTGGTAGAGGCAGTGTGATGGTGTGGGGCGGCATCTCCCTCACTGGAAAAACAAGGCTTGTCATCATTGGAGGCAATCTCAATG
>VUQI01003078.1:11381-21560 GCA_015106735.1 Paratilapia polleni | reverse complement strand
TTGGCGACCTCTGCGCACTATGCGCCTCAGCATCCACTGACCCCGCTCTGTGATTTTACGTGGCCTACCACCTCGTGGCTGAGTTGCTGTCGTTCTCAATCGCTTCCACTTTGTTATAATACCACTAACAGTTGACTGTGGAATATTTAGTAGCGAGGAAATTTCACGACTGGACTTATTGCACAGGTGGCATCCTATCACGGTACCACGCTGGAATTCACTGAGCTCCTGAGAGCGACCCATTCTTTCACAAATGTTTGTAGAAGCAGTCTGCATGCCTAGGTGCTTGATTTTATACACCTGTGGCCATGGACGTGATTGGAACACCTGAACTCAATGATTTGGATGGGTGAGTGAATACTTTTGGCATAGTGTACAAGGAGATGAGACACAGTGGTCATTGATTCAGGAATTAAATAAAGAAAAAAACGCAAGAAACAGTCTGAGTAAGTCGTTACTGCAAAAAACACTCAAATTTGTCTCTCTTTCTTGGCACCAAATCTGCAGTTAATGAATTGTTGCAACTTGTAAGTTATGTTAGGGACAGATAAAGCATTGCCAAATAATTTGTTAACCATTAATAAAGTCATTAGTTGGTTGCCTAGACAGTAGCACCCAAACAGAGATGTGATGGGATGTCGTGACTAACATGGTTCTGATAAGCTGGCAAATCTAAACATTATAAAACAATTACATGTTAATATTATTGTGAATTTGGGGAATTTACAATTACTGATTGTACATTGTGCAAAGGGCTAAATTTTCATAAACAATTGTTATCATTTGGTTACACTGACACTGAATCTGGCTGATTTTACAGGTTGCTGGCCACACCTGTAGATTAGATGCTTTACAACGTGTGCAACTATAAACACCAACTCAAATGTTTGCTTCCTCTTCTTCTGCACCCCCACATTCAAAATCCTGTTTTTCAGATTTATACGCTGTGGATCACAGAGAGTTTTGTTGTTTTTTTTTTTTGTTTTTTTTTTGCACTAGTCATATATTAATGTCACAGTGAGCCAAGGAGCTTCACTTTGTACCGAGCACTTGTTTCTTCAATTGGATCTCAGCGGGGTGGAAGGGTACAATGTCGTCTTCGCCCCGGGCTCTCTCCTACTCTCTCCACTTCTCCACACAGTTGGAGTGGGTTAACAGGATTAAAGGGACATGCATTGGGTTGGGTGGAACACCGAGTACGTTGGCAGTGACTCCACCATGGTATGTAGTGGGATAACGTTCAGAGAAATCATCGTGTAGCATATTTAGGTCAGATTCAAAAAATTGCATACATTAAACACACACAAATACTCCCTGGGGATAATAAAGCCTCAAGACTGAGCAGAGGAAAATTAGAATTAGATAGATAGATAGACAGACCTTTTTTAAAAGAGGCCTAAGAAGGTGTTGTCAGAGGCTGTTCATTTTAATGATCTTAATGCTGTGTGTTGATCTAAGAAACAGAGCAGAGTCTGGATCATAAGGGAGTTGATGCTGGCATAATCTACTTAATCTGATTGGGGGTAACGTCATCTTCACAGGCTCAATAATTGATAGCACCATCTGCCGTTGAATCAATCTACCACAATGTCATATGTATGGAATTAGGTTAGTGCAACGCTGGATAATAATTTTATTTTACCTTTCTCATAAGGGGAATGATACTGGATAATTATATTTAACACTATTCTTTCATCATAGTCACAACAAAATAAATGCACAAACAGTTCTTTGGGCTGGTGGATGCAGTACCTGCTCCAGACCACACCATGTGAACTCACATAAAGTGGACATAATATTTTTTGGTGAAACTAAACTGAGTGAGTAGTGATTCTTTATGTATCAGTTTATTTAATATTTCAACAGTTTTTACATTATTTTAAGATAACTATATAAACTATCTATTAAATGACTTTTATACAATCACCATATTTTGTTTGAGGGAAATCACCATTTTCCTCAAATAAAAACTGCTAGTCAATTAAAATCTGGATTATATTATCCAAATATAATTCAGAGTAGAAAACGATCCCCTCCTGCTGTTGTTTCTGATGCTATGCCTGCAAATGTTCATCAACAAAAGCCCTGTAAAGAAATGGAGGGCTTCAGTTCACTGAAATGATAAGAATTTATTTTGAAATTGTTACAGGAATTGATGAGTTTGCATTGCAGTGTCCTGGGTGGGTGTGTTGGGGGCAGTTCTGTGTCTGTGCAATCATGTTTAAAGGCCAGTTGCTCAGGTTTTGATTTTATTTATCTTCATATTAGATTAGCTAAGAGTGGCTCTATAGTGTAGCGGTTAGCATATTCGCCTAACATTAGAAAGACTAGGAGGAGACCCTGGGAGGGTTGCATCAGGGAAGACATCCAGCATAAAAATCTGTGCCAAATCAGATATGCGGCTCTATTTGCTGTGGCCACTCCTTGCGAAAGAAGACGAAGAAGACAGAAGAAGATTAGCTAAGCTGTGACACCATGAGTGCAGTGGGTTGCTGTGAATCCACATTTATGCAAAGGTTTCCATGGTACCTTGCCTCTGTAGTGACACAAACGTGTGTTAATAATCAGACAACAATAACGGCCTCATAAAGTATCTGTAACAGGACCAAGAAAAACAAGATCTGGCACAACTAAGATGACTCTTATACTTATCCAATAGAGTTAATTAAAAAAAAATGCAAACCTGCTTCAGATAGAGCCCTGTTACACACTTGAAGATCCCGGTCACTATTTGAGGAAACATGTTCAGGTGTCATAGTTGACTCGGTTGCGAATGCAGAAGGACTCCTGGGGCATTGCTACCTGGTTGGCAGTCATTGCATTTGTTCATTAGATTTATTGGCATTAAATGTAGGTGATCAGCCACAGACAAATAGCTGCATGTTTGAGTTACAAAGCACTCTGTGGTTCTTTCAAGGATAAAGTAAATGATTTTATTTCAGCTCAATGGCTATACAGCCTACACACAGGAAAACAGCCGAATAGCTGACATTATCCCTTTAATCCTAAGATTTAGGATGTTGTGTGTGTGTTTTTTTTTCTGTGTGCACTCGTCCATGTGTTTACTGTGGCTTGATTGTGCTTGTGTATGCCATATAAATAATTGATTGCGTAGCATTGTTTGAACATCTTTGACCCACAACACAGTGAAGGATAGCGCAGAGTTCTCCCAGCGCACAAAAAAACAAAAACAAAAAAACGTGCTAATGCTTCACTGATAAAGACGCTTTTATTAACACTGAAAACAAGCACATGTACTGTTTGTGATGGTGAGAGGCTGCTTTGATTCCTCTGCCAAGCATTGTGTTGCAACACCTCAACTGCAGCCGCAGGAGAACCATCTCGACATGTATTTATGTTTCTTGGAAGCATCACGCATGTTGTGTTTACGACACTCTGGAAAGAAATGAAGGCGCAGGTTGAAAGATTAATGCGCTCACACGTGAATGCTGGGAGCATTTCACACATGAATTTAAGGACACCAGAGAGCTGAGAGATACACCTAATTACGTTATATCCAATGTGACATGCATGTGACATACCTGCAATACAGCCTGAAGAGATTAATAGGAGTTGAAGGCAAAAATGAGGTGCATAATCACTGCATTCCTGAGATAAGTCTTCTCTGTATGGAAGAAAAATCACAATTTGTTTCAGGTTCTCATGCAAATTTGCTTTTGAAAATGTGTTTACTGACTTGCAACTGCATTCTTGATATAAGAATATAATATAATCACTACAACCAATGAAAGCTTTTTAAAAAATTTTTCTTATGTCATCTCGACCCCATTGTTTGAGCAAAGATTACGAGAGAGTGACATTGTGCACAATTCTTCAGGTTCGTATTACTGTCTAACCACTGTGTGCGTGAACGAGAAGTCAAGTTCGAGGAAAGCTGCAATCAAAACTGGATAAAGGGTAGTGAAATCTTTCACCTTGGAGGAAATACGAGGCTTTCATGTAGCCACAACAATTGATGTGGTATTTAAGGCCAGGGGTGGAGACACTGGCAACTAAACCTCAGTATGCACTCCACTCCTGTGTTATAGCCCCTCTACAGGAAACATCCAATTGTTTTATGAATCAGAATCAGCTTTATTGGCCAAATATGTGTACACATATGAGGAATTGGGCTCCAGATTTTTCATTGCTCTCCATGTACTTAACAGAACAGACAAACGGACAATACAAACAATACAAACATATATAGCATATTTTCAGATTTATATGTGCAATGGTACAATGGTGCAGAGTGTAGTGCTGGAATAACTGACTGAGTGATAGTGGCTGGTAGCTTTTCTCATTTTTCTGTCACTTTTCTCACTCTGCATTCAGCTGCAGCAATGAACAGATGTAGCTGGATTTAATGGTTACTAATAATTAACAAATGTCAGATTCTTCAAACAAGTGAACTTACTGCTTTACTTTCCTTTTAGTGCTACTGCTATAGTTACTCCACTCTTTAAATGATTTAGACTCAATACGACCTAATCTGCTTTCACACATGCACAGCAGCCCTGAACTTTTCTTGCTATTATCAGTCGAGCTGCATGTGAAAACCAAATGCAGTATTTCCAGAAGTTAGAACAAAGAAGCAGGAATAAAAGTGTGAGAGAGGAGAACTTCAGACAATGCCCAGGCTTAACTCTTTCAACCTTGTCCACAGATCAGGTGTGAAACTGTGTTTAGTATTTTTGGCACAAAGAAGAAAACTTGATTTCACCTTGTTTTCTGCTTGCTTATAGGAATCACTTGAGGCAAGAGGCCATTTTTGACTACCGAGCTGCAACACGACCTTCTGATATTCGGATGGCAGGGTCTTTTTCAAACAACAATTATGTGCAAAGAAATGAAGCCAGGTTTAGAATACATTGCTTCTAATAGTCATATGGGTTCCAATTGCAAAAGAGCAGCTGGCGTCATTCACCTTTATTAAATGCAGGTTAACATTTCATTCTTGGATTCTACATAGCCTGGACAAAAATGCACACAGTCATGGACCAGTTGTGTGGAATGAAGCTAATCAAATACTTTAACCTGAGCATTGAACAAAATCTCCAGGCTTACCTGGGCTCAGAACAACAGTTCAGGCCCACTGCCTAAAATCTTTTCCATCTCCGCCCTCAATAAAACAGCAGAATCCATTGTTGGGGGGATTAGTGGAAAAGGTTTAAAGCTGTTTGTTCCATTTCCTCCTCAGCAGAGGTGAAGGATGGGGGGTAAATCAGTTGGAAACCAGCCAGCCGTGATACAAACACCATGTAGTGGATATCACAGAGGGTAGGGATTGACCCCTTCTTGTAATCTTGTTTAACCAGACATTCTGGGTGAAATACACATATTCAGCACATTTCTGCAATATGTTTTCATGCGTTCCCTTAGACTGATACCCTGACAGATATATTCATTTAGAAGAAGATGGGGGGCAAATTCAATTCAATTCAATACAATTTTCTTTATATAGCACCAAATCACAACAACAGTCGCCTCAAGGCGCTTTATATTTTAGGGTAAAGACCCTACAATATTAGAAGGAGAACAGTCAGACGACCCCCTATCAGCAAGCACTTGGTGACGGTGGGAAGGAAAAACTTCCTTTTAACAGGAAGAAACCTCCGGCAGAACCAGACTCAGGGAGGGGGCAGCCATATGTCGCCACCAGCTGGGGGGAGGGGGGTGACAGGGAGACAGGACGTGTGCAGATGCAAGAAGTGGAAAGTGTGACGGGAAGCAGGGACATGATGGCGAGGGAGGTAAGAGTGGAAAGAAGAGATGGATAGAGAGACAGAAAACCAGAATTCACTAAATCTTAATTAGGAAAATGAAAGCCAATAACTAAATGAGGGTTTCTGTGTGTTTGAGTGCATGTGGCCCCTCTGCTCCTTAGGGCAGAAGTCCCTCGCCTTACTGTGACCCCTCCCTCCCCCTCGCTCATATACACACACACACAAGCTGTGAGTGAATATTAACTGGAACAGAATTAATATCCTTGAGTGCATGCATTACTTACACAACAATTAGATTGGTCACAGTTTTGCTACATTTAATGCATACACTTCAGACAAAGATCTTTTTCAGTTTTTTCAACAAAGTCACAGGCTTCCACATCTACCATGATGTCCAAGGACAAGGTCAACATCACGTGTGTGTGTGTGTGTGTGTGTGTGTGTGTGTGTGTGTGTGGTGTGTGTGTGTGTTCGACTAGCCTAAGAAGCAGCTCTCTGATTCTGAGCCATATAATTACATTTGCTGGAGGAGATGGCTTGTCTGTCTCTCTCCATCTCTTTCCTCTGTCCGATTTTCTTTTCTGTCATCCTTTCCCCCATAACAGTCCCTTCAGCTTCCATTATTAGTCACACACATACACTCTCTTGCAGATCCGCAACAACCTTTGGCCTGTAAGTCAGTTTCTGGTCTTGGCTGGCATGCATGCAGGAGAGGCATACACACGGGGACACACATTTAGAGACAAGTGACAATGCATAAACAGTCATGCACAGCGACACACACATTAACCAAAGTAGTGCGGGGTCACGGATTGCAGTGTCCTTACATCAGGGTTTGAATATTAATGTGTGGTGACAGATAAGCAGCCATGGCAATCCCTTTAAGGCCATACTCCTCTCTGGTTGGTGCTTGTGGTTAATTTATGCCAATCTGTATGCCCAATTTATGCAAATGTTGTGTTTCAATTTGAACCAGTATGTGCAGAGTGATTTGAAGGATTCAATCAATCTGACAGTGTCTGTGCATCTTGCTTTGTCTTTGTGCCTCACCCTGTTCTATTAACTGATATCTTAATAAAACCTTTTTTTTAACTTTAAAAAACATCTCTATTAATGTCTACTTCTTTCAGTGCAGTCCATATGCAGTACAAGGGTCTGGATAATCAATCAGCTTTTTTTAGCATTTGATTCACCTGCCCAGAAGGGGGCAGCAGCTCAGCTCAGATAAATTTGAGTTGGACAAAGGCAACCATCTCACCATCACCCTCCTCACAGGTTTTTATCCCAGATGGACTACATTTAGTCTAAACAGTGACTGACCTAGACATGGATCTGGACCTCCAAAATGACATTGATAAATATGCCCACCACCCCAAAAGTCAAGGGTGGGCTTTTGTAAAAAAAACCCAAAACAATAACGCCCTCAGCTCCAATGGTCACTGCAGCCGTCACTGATGAAGACATCCATTGTGATACCGAGTGATGTTTAGCCATTCGAAATTCATTGGCCGCTTAAAGATGCGACACGCACAGTGTGAGCTTAATCAAGCTCGATTAGAGACGGCGCCACTCTCTTCTTAGCTCCATTTGACTTTTTTAACATCAGCTGCCTAACCTCTGACCCCAGTACCTCCTACTCCCCCCCCTTCGTCTATCAAATCCTTTAATCCGGGTTCCTATGTGACCCCTCCCTTTATCCTAAACTCGGGGTACATGTCTGCACCCCCGCCCCGTGAAATCGGTCAGTCAGCATGCATCTCCAGCCACGCTGGGAGAGAAAACATAAGTAGGAAGCGGGAAAGAGAGCATACATGGCTGCTGCACAGTTAATCAAACAAAGAAAACAACGACTGTATGTTAAAATGACCACACCGAGTGATCTGAACAGGCTGCAGATTAACTATCAATTATCACCCCTGGCATAAAAACAACCTGTTATTAGGATGTTTAAAAGCCTGCAGACCATTAACCTCACATCTGCTGTTTAATCATCTTTACTCTATGTCCCGCCCCCCCATGATGTCAGATGACTGACAGGCGGATTAAGGAGTCCACAGGATAGGAGCAGAGTTAAAGAGCAGCAGTGGGAACAAACTGGTGGAATGCTCGGTGTATTGATTAAAGAAATGTTTGAATATGGGACATTAGGCTATATATTTTGTTCAAAAACACTAAAAAGAAAATACATTTAGCTTTTTATTCAATGTATTCATCCAAAACTCTTAACATTCACTTCTGAACAGATTTTTTTGAGACCACACCCCACACAATTATTGTGTATAGTTGGGTTATTCCAGCTTTACACAATAAATGGTGATTCTTAGGTGACACATTGGTTTACACACTACACACCTGGCTAATCTATCGGTGCAGTTCTGTTAGCTCAGCCTACATGTTGTACCTGTGAATGTTGAGAATAACGCGGGCAGTAACCCAGTCTCTACAACCTGGCCTGTTTTCGGCAGATTACACGCTAAACAGGTTGATCTCATTTCACTTTTTGTTGCACGAATCCTCCTGGGATTCTGCGACTATTGTAATAACATGTTTCACTGTAGCCACACAGGCTTTTTATCTCATTGTGTGACTAAGCAGACAGTTCCATAATAGGATAATAATGGAGCGAAACCTGTGATTACTCCGTGACCCCACGATGAGCCATTCCCACGCGCGAAATAACTCCTTAATTCTGAAGAAATCCCACAAAACATTTTAGATAGCAGCTGAATTTGATAAGTATGAGCTGTAGCGTTCCTGGAGAAAAGCACGTCTACACGTTCACCTGTCGCTTGTGACATCACCTTTTACCTGTAGTCACTGGAGCGCAGCCTTTTCCGGAGGGCGGGGCCCCAGACACTCGGTGCTTTATAGCAGTACATCCTCAGCCGGTCACAATCCTCCATATCCCAGTGATTCCCTTCCTGCGCTCGAGCTCCAGCAGCACAGCGCGCGATCGAGATCTGTTTTTCTTATTTACAGAGATAAACGTGTGTTCTTTTTTTTTAACCCTTGAATTTACTGAAATAATGTTAAAGTGAAAACGAGCGGAATTTAGTTTCTAGCAGCGGGACAGGATCGGCGACACCAGGGCACAGAGCGGAGAGAAGAGCGATTCTACGGCTTGTTATAGCCCGGGACACTGGACGTTATTCCTGCACGGTACTTTGGATTACTTTGGTACGCACTTTGTGACTGGGGTACACCACAGATAGTACTACAACAGTTTATCCCCGGCTTCCCTGCATGTCGCTTTCATTTAGTGCATAATAAAACCCCTTACATTTTCGCTGAACGGATGCACACTTCTGTGTGCTTTGTGCAAACTGCAACGACGGGGAAACTGTAACCTGTAGCAGAATAAAATAACAGGACGCATTTATTTCATTTAGAAATTAGCTCAACTTATTTTTCACTGAACTGGACTCAGAGAAACCCGTGAAGCCCAGATCAGGATCAAGATGCGCCGCAGCTGAACCCACGAGTCCTGCTGTTGAAATCAGATTGGACAGACCTTCACCCCCCTGGTGCTGGACAGGAGCTGAATCAGGATGAATCACCGCCGTGCGATGTTGATCCTTCTCGTTGTGTGCTTGCTCCCCGGTGGCTCATGGGCGGCGACTCTGAGCGGTCTTGCAGGTGAGTTCATCGGGCAAGGTGGAGGAAAGCAAAAAGTCGGGACACCAAGGTTGGACATAAGTCATGACAATCAAAGCTAAAGTGGTCATTATAAAACGGTTTTTTAGGTGGAGATATTTCACACTGCTTGGTTGCATTGTGAATGTGTCAGTGTGCGCAAAGTCTGCAAGAGAAAAAGTGCACATCATCTTTACTGATGATGATTACAGGTATCAAAACAATCACACTTGAGGCACACATGCAACTTCAGTGGAGTTTGCATGTTGCCTTGGGTCTTTAACCACATAGAGCTGAAAGAGTGTTCCCCAAACGATGAATGATTTGGCATTTTGAGCTCAAAGCACTCTTTTACCCCAAGTTTAGGTTTCTTTTGTGTCAGCTTCTGCTCCGCACTGCTTTTTTTACGCACTCAGAGCGATGCCAACGCGCTGCCTTCTGCCTTTATTGTTGCTTGATAAATGGTGATGCTGGAGAAACAGGCAGGTGCCAGACTTGTTCTGCTCACAGCCAACAACAAGTGCACGGACTGGGCAGAAACGCCAGGCTGTGTGTTGGTTGATCCAGACACGTATCAGCTTTGAAATTTAAAGGGACCGTTCAGTCAAATGCGCTTTCTGCTGGAGGGATTGCTGCATGTAGGGAATTTGTCTTTTCATTTGCCCTCCTCTGGAGAAGCCAAAGGTCAGAATCAGCGGCTCTGTGAGCTGGTAGTGATTCAGCATCTTGCTGGGCGTTACTTCAGCAGATGAAGGGATGAAGGTGGGTGAACTTGGTTGGATCTCGGAAATTATCCTGCAACCCAAAATTCTTTCTAGCT
>VUQI01003077.1:0-10213 GCA_015106735.1 Paratilapia polleni | reverse complement strand
CCAACCAGGTGCAAAAAAAAAAAAAAAACAAACAAACAAAAAAAAAAACCAACTCGCAACAAGATGATCAAAAGGGTGGCAGTAAAACCACAAACTGTAATGTTAATTTAAGGAACACTGCAGTTGCCTATAGAGTGCATATAAAAGATGGACCAAGGTACTGTGATGTCCCTCATTGGTTAGTGAAGTTCTGTTGTGAAGCCTCAAGCTGAGCATTTTCGCTGTCACCGTCCTGGTACTTTGAAATGGGACGACGAACAAGGGGAGATCTGACTGAGAAGCTCCGGGACACAGCATGGTGATATGGTCATGACTTGTCAATCACAAGGTAGGACCACCATAAAGCATACCTTGCTTTATGCTCTGTTTTGACCCTAAAGGGGACTAAAATTTACAAAATGAACATTATGTTGTATTCAGAAAGAATACTGAGGCCACAGATCAAGGGAGCCGGAGCCAAGGGCCGTCTTCCCATACAGTTCTTTATCAAACCAGAGTAGCGCGGCCCCACTGGCAATTAAAAAGAATACAGGTGAAAGACACTTCCATAGTGGCTTCACTTTTTAGACCTGGAAGCTATATCCGTCTTTTATATAGAGTATGTGCAGTTGCCTCATTGCTTAAAACAGAGCTGATGTCTGCCACTATTTTTGTCTCTCTCCACAGGAGTGGATGTTTAAGTGGACATTTATCTCATGCTTCATGTTATGCAATTGTGAAGTCTCTTTTTATTGCAAGTTGTCAAATATCAAACTCTGTGTCAGCAGGATTTTAACTCTGCCTTCCAGTGTGGCTGTTCAGACCAACTATATACACTTTAGATGTGGTGTGGTGACACTTTGTTTGAACCAGTAACTTTCAAGTGTGGGCATTCTAAAAGAAAACCAGGAACAGACTGGAGTTAATTTTTAATTGCTGTGCTTGGATACATATGAACAAATGAAGCACGCATGGCACTGCACTAAGTGAATGGCACTTAGGAGACAATGTAGAAATTGTTGTTAAGCACTCCAGATAATCCTGGTAAGCTTTGGACTGCTTTCAGTCTTTATTTTTGTTTGCTTACATGCCACTGCGTAACGCCCCCTACGCTACATTAGGGGTCTAATGATTCATGTGAAACACTTGCACCCAGTTTCAAAAGAAGAGGAAAGAGAGGCCAGTGAGTATAAAGGTTCAGTGGGCTGATATTCAGTTAGAGCACACTGACCTCCCTTTTACCAGGAGCTATCAGTACTTTGGCCCAACTACTCTGCCCAGAAAGCGGATATAGTGAGACATAACACTGTGCCCAAGAGCCCCTCTGTACCCTTGTTCCCAGCAGATAAGTGGCCATTATTCATCCTGTGTTGAACATTAACTGGATTAATTCTGCATGAGCTGAGGGGTGAAATTGTATTTGTCCGAAGGGAGGGAAATGGCTAGGAAATGAGAAGAGTAGCCAGCTTGGCTGAAATTCTAATTAGCTCGAGGGTTCGTTAGCACACAAACTCTACTCCTGCTGCAGAAGCCTTTCTGATACAGAGGCCTGTGTAAGCCATTAAGCCACAGAGGGAAAATGGAGAGAGACAGACAGAAAGAAAAAGACAGGAGGGAGGAAAAAGACTGAATATGGACACTTAGTTTCATGCATAAAGGCCCAGGGCAAGGAGGTGACCTTAAAGAGTTACTTCTCAAGGGGACTGGAAACTATTTTTGCTATTCCTGCCCCACTTACACAAAGGCACTTCAGCACAGAGGAAAAACACACTCTAAACCCTCCACCTCCATCTATCCATCAGGCCATCCATCTCCACTCTAGACAACCCTCTCCAGGGCGATGCAGCTCAGTTTCCAGCTTGCTGTGCCCAATGACGACAGTTTGTCAATGAGCATTTCTTAGCCATAATGCACATGTGGATTTTGATTCAAAACATAATTAGGTCATGCTCTGGTATGAAAAAATGCAGCGGGAGAAACAGTAGTAGGCAGCAAAAAATACTGTAGTAGCTGCAGTGGGATATGACGAATGGCTGAGGAGAGGCAATAAAAATACATTTTGAAATTGGGAGCTATATAGGGGCAGTTTGGGAGAGGAGATACACCTGTTTGTTTGCTCAACCTCCCCATCTGTGTTGAATACCAAGATGCTGCTAAGTAATCCATGAAAGTCTCTCATTTCTCTCTCAGCAACACATAAATCCACAACTCTGATACATAATGAACTTGTGACTCCATGAATGAACCACCCACCTCTGAACGTCCCACATTCAGCACCCCGCAGCAGTTTCTCTGACTCAGCTCTCTCATTCAGCCTCCACTAATGTTCCAGCTCCTCACCTTGTCATCATGCTCCAAATGAGAAGTGTAGGTGTCAGTACTGATAAGCTCACTCTCTCTCTCTCTCTCTCTCTCTGCAGGTTTGTTTCATTCACAACATGGGCCCCATCACCTAGACCTTGTCTGTCTTTTTATTTCTGGTACTCTCTGTAACAAATCCCTTTGCAGCCCTCACTCATAGCCACAATCACATCGCCGACTGACCAGATGTTCCATTATTAATAATGAACATTAGCATACTCATTAGGTGGGCAACAGACTTGACATTTGATCTTATTTGTTTTCAGGAGGGTACATAAAACTCAGCCATCACAAAAACCTTTAAGTGATGTTTGAGGCCTTGAACGCAGTCTTAAAGGGAGAAAGTGTAACAAAATAAAGACATCTGTATCAGCATCTGGAGCAGTAGTGATGCTTCCTGGGGTATTTGCACTTCCAAAACTCTAGAGAAAGTGATGAAAGTTCAGCAAAATTAATGGAAATCTGTTATGTATGAGGTAAGAATCATGAAAAAGAAGGCAGGGAATGAGGAGACTGCAAAATGTAATACAGACGTAGTAGAATATTGTATGTCAAAAAGGGAGTTTCCACTGTACTTTCTCCAGAGGTTTTCTGTCATGGTTTAAGCTCAGACTTTTTGTTAAATAAATCCCAACACTCGGTTATGTAAAGCTTAAATATTTAGCTTTGGAGGACTTGTGGGTAGAGCAGTGACAGACAGGATAAGTCCATCAAACAGAGCTCAGCCTGAGGGCATTCAATCCATTCTGAAACGCACGTGGAAAAATGTACACAAACCGGACGATGAGCTTATGTAAAACTGCACCATAAGTTTAGTTTGCAATTTGTTATGCACACAATTCATCTGGCTGGAAAGAAGGGTATTCTTTTAACGCTCTTACAAACTAACTAGCTGGATGTCTGTTTTCCCATCAGGAAACCAGTCTCTGTTTATGTGTGCGGTTTTGGGTAAAATAATTAATGTCAACAAAAATGCTTCAACATGGGTCATGATAGTCATGTGGGAATACACCTTAAGGTTGGGTTTCGTGCATTTATGCCATCTCTAACTTCAAGATGCAACATAATTGTGGTGGGAGGAGCAGCACTGGCATTGTTCAAAGCTCTTCAGTCTGTCCACGAAAAGCATTTAATTAGCAACTGAAACTTGAAGGACGACTTTGTTTCACATACATACAGACTGATCTATGAAATGCAGACATACCCAAACAATACACTCAGAGCCTATTAGATGAATCAGTAAAACATATAGGAAGACTATATTTATGGGGCCTTAAAAGACATGGGAAAATAAGGAACTACAGGGTGTGCATTATGTTTCAACTGTCATTAAAAGCTTTTCAAATCTATTTATAATTCTTCTATAATTTCTAACTTTGCCTTTGGATTTAGTGGAGTGATGGAGAACCTAGCCAACCATAAGTGACTAATTGAAGAAATGCTGTTTCAGGGCATTTGAAATGGAATATTTAATCAGTTTGCATTTCTGTCTGTGTGTGACTCCATCCACTTTTGAGGTGAAATGTGAGGACACAAAGTCTTCACACATACTCAAGCTGGGAATAATATCCCAGCTCGAGTAATTAGATATTGAAATCTACTGGAGAGAGTTACAAAATGATTAGAAGGAGATAAGATAATGTCTGTATGAGCTTGTTTGGTATATTAAATAATGGACAGTTGAATCTACAAGACCAGACACTGAATGCCTATAGTGACCAAAGTCAGGTTTGCACTATTTAGTCTCCCCCAATTCATCATGTTACCCTGTTTACCCTACGGGAATGGATTAATAGTAGATTTCAATCACATACACAACACACCACGTCTCAGTCAATAAAGCCACCGCAGCCCAATCCCCACATGGCCCCGAAGGCCTGTGGACATTATGGATTGGAGGAGAAATTGCCATTTCCAGGACGTGATACACTCGCTGTGTGTTTCATCATGGGTGGATGAAAATGGTGAATTTGAAGCTTTATTGACCGATTGCCGCTGAGAGCTGAGATTGTAGGCAACAAACACATGCACATAAGGACAGACAAGGCTGCAGAGAAGGCACAGGAGGGATGAGTCACAGTGAGCGATACACACACACACACACACACACACACACACACACACTCACTATCATTTTGACATAATGCTAGCCCCTTACCCTAACCCTAACCATCAGAAATGAATGCCTAACCCTTACCCTAACCATAACCTAATTGTAACCCTAACCCTAAAACCACGTTTTGAGCCTCAAAAATGCTCAAACATGGCTTCAAATTTGTGAGGACCAGACAGAGTGAGACACGCACAGACAGACAAATCCCATTAAAGAACTTTTATCAAAACAGAGGTCAAACTTTCCAAGTGAGCACATCTCCGAGCAAATACAGACCTTCAATCTGTCATTTCTACTGGTATTTTAGAATGTATTGTGGGCTTGTTCTGAATACCAGGTCTCAGCAATTGTTTTAACTCATAAGGTAGTCATAGTGAAGTCTCTACCCAGTTGTAGCTTTTTCATCACCCACTTCATTACCCTCTGTTACCCATTTAAAGCATGGACCATTAGGAAGAAGTGAAAGAGAGCAGTACCCCGAGAGAAAATCCTCCCGGTCTGCAGCTGTTTACACCAGACCTGGCCTGCTGCTTGAGCCACTGTTTATTTGAACTGTGAACCTCCATGTGAGGTGTGTGAAAGGAAAAGTGTAAGCGTATGTGCGTATGAGAGAGGGAGCATGTGCATGGCAGCGGCAAAGGGGAGGGAGCGGTTTCACACAAAACGCAGTGTCTCGCCTTCAGATTTCTTTCACACCTCTCTTAACACGTGTTTCACAGCGTATTTATTCGCCCCACGGGCTCCTGGTGCTCCTAGGGTCCTCCAGGGCACAGACAGGCCTCTGTGTAGCCCGTTTGGGGCTGCAGTAATCAGCCACAAGGAAGCTGAAAACAGACCTCTTACACCCCCTGTGGAGCTCCAGACACAATAATAATAATGTCTTTCTGCTGACCCGCATCTGACATCACAGCTTGGTTTGTACACATTCACACACACAAGCATTCACACATTGTATGCATGTATAGAGATTTCCATTCAAAGCAGACTCTAAGGTGATTTTAGACAGCCACACACACAAACTGGGGAACAGTAAGGTTAGTGTGTAATTGGTTAGAACTGTCCCAGGCACGAGCAAAGGAGAAGAAGACCTGAGAATCAATGAAGTCACTGTTTAAAAAGTGCTGACTGACTGGAAGAGGGAAGACGAATATATAAGGCTGCCAAGTATTCAGGCATGAGGACACGGGCACACACTAAAGAATCACATTTATACATATGGAATAAGAACATAAACAAAGAGCAAAGTGAGCTGGGCACATGTAATTGTTTAGGGAATGTACTGGTATGTCCTTAATGAGGCAATCTGTTGGCCTTTAAGTATCATTTATGTGTGTTTGGCTCTGAACTACCCGTACAGGCATCAGTGCGCACGAACACACAGAAATGACAATAAAGCTCCCAATGTGTGTGAAGAACATGTTAGAGAGAGCACGAGAGGATAGGAAAGAAAGCAGCCAAATCCTGTTTGAGTTAAAAGAATGACAAATCAGTGATCATCAGCATTAACTCTGTTAGTATTTATACAGGCTTAGGAATGACCAATAGAATGACTCTTTATATCACTTCCTCAAAGGTAAAAATGTTGAATCTTCTCCATGAAGCATTGCACAGGTTATCATTGTATATCATTCTTTTTGAGTCTGTTGATGGGCTCAACATGTGTTGCTGGCAATGGCTGCACATAAATACCCTTGACTGGAGAGAAACACACAAAGAGATAGAGCAAACAGTCACACACTGTATGCGTGCGCCAAAAAGCACATGTACGGCATTTCTTCACTAATACCACATTCGTATACACACGTATACAATTGTATCAGTCTTTACAAGCTACTGCTTTCTGCAAAATTCAAGCAAGCCCTTCAGTTATTGGTAGTGTAACAGAGAGTGACATACTAATCTGTAAAAAGGCACAGTCGATATCCGCCATGTCTAATCACATCACAGCGCTGCAGCTCAAGTGTGTTCGGTGCCTGTTCTGGCTTCTGTCTGGTATCTGGGGCAGCATACCAGCCAGTAGAATAAACTCTGGACAAGAAAGACTGCTCTGTGTGTGTGTGTGTGTGTATGTGTGTGTGTGTGTGTATGTGCATGTGTCACGATGCATGTATCTGCATGCCAAGACTGTGCCAGCCACAAGACTGACTCTGGCGTCAGAATGAATCACATTCAGTCTGCTCTTCCATCCCAGCAACACACCAAGAGGTTCTCAGAGTGAGAGAGACACAGAGGGAGAGAGATCATAAAAAGAGATCATAAAACCAACATCAATGGGTGATAGACCGAGAGAGAAGGGGAAACATAAAAGGGAAAGGCAGGAGGCTTGTGAGACAAAGCTTGAGAGGGAAACACAATGAGGAGAAGGCACACAGCAGGGAGGGGGAGCACATGGTAACACCAAGCCCATCCATCTGCAGCCAAGCATCATGCCAATACATTCATGAATACTCTGGAATTAACCTATAGATTTGACTCGTTAATTGTATGCAAGAATTAGAATGGAGTATAAGCAAGAACTGTTTAGGTAGATTCACCACTGGCCACATCAGTCAATATCAGGAGCTTTTGAGACATCTCCTGCAGTCCCATTAAGTTGCACATGTCTATTTGTTCCCACCTGCATTTAAATTACCAACTTTTTTTGTGGCAAGACCAATGTATTCCATTTGTTGTGTTTACAGAAGATTGCCCTCACAGAGGCCAATTATATGCACAATGACATGCAGGCATATTTTGCTCTACCAAAAATCTGGTGGCCTGAGACTGCATCTACCTTAAGCTGGCTAAATGTTAAACATGGTTTAATGCAAAAACAATATGTGCCCAGTGTCAGGTGTTTCAGTTTGTTTGTGTAAATACCTCTGTCCACATTAACACATCAGAAGCAGGTAACTTCTTCTGGGCGAGCACATAATGCATAAGGCTTGTGAGATAAACAAGCAAGCCACAGAAAAATCAACAAAGGAGAATGAGGATGTTAAGGCATTCTTTAAACTGATCACAACAGTTACATTTTCAAGTTTGAATTAATTTCACATATCTACATTCAAGTTAATCTTATATGTACAGAGACATGAAACTCTATAAAGACCACTGGGAAGAGAGTCAAAGGGAGGTACACAAACTTTGGGTGGAGATTATTAACAAAAATCTTCAGTCTTCGTCTCATTGCCATCCCTTTCTTGACTCAGCATCTCCCCCTAATACCCACTGGATAAAATCCATAATTTTCTTAGAGTGGGAAAAAGAATCAGACTTTCAGGGGGCTCCAATAAATTTGTGTTTGTTGTGCATAGGTGGAATGCTGCTGTACTGACTATTAACTTCTATTATAGAAATAATTTGAGCTGTTTTTTTTCTTGCTTTTGTACTAATTTTCTGTCAGTCCTTCTAAGCTGTTTTAGTGTTACGCAGCTTGTCAGCGATCACCTTTTCATATACGCATAGCCTGGTTGCTTTTTGTAAATGTCTGAACACAACAGCATGCTCTTTCAAAACTTGGAGAAAAAAAAAGTTTCTCTTTTTTTTTTAAATGTTTTTAAAGAGTTTTTAATGAGTAGAAATCATCAAAGTGCTGTTACTGCTGTTATAATTTTCTTCTGTTTTCCTGGTTTAGTGAAAAAAGCCCCACTGCTAAAACCACAACATGCAAAGTTGCTGCTTTCAGTTATAGCTACACACTCAATTTTAAAAAAGCCCTGTTTTCAGGTAAGAATAATGCCTTTGTAGTCTGGAGGTTCAAAATGGAAAGAAAAAGATGTATCTACAAATTTATCCAGCTTTGTGTGGACTCGAGTCTTCAGTCAGTGTGGCCGAAGGTGGGTTTTCGGCTTCTAAGTCAACCTCTTGACACAGAAACATTGAAGAAAGCTCATGAGCTGTTTTGCATTTAGCTGCTTGTCCATCTGATCCTCTAAAGTCCACAGATCTTACCAAGAGATCAGCATGCTGCTTAACTATTGTGAACCTTATTGATTACACATAAAAATCAAGTAGGAGAGCGTTTGAACTGATACTACTGGGAGAGACATTCATTTTCTCAAACAATATCCGATCAATACTTCGGATGAGTCAGCAGGACTTACCGAGAACAATCACAAGCTTCCCTGGATCTTAACTGGAAAATGAAGAGATGTGTAGTCATGAACAATAGGTCATGAAAATGTCTCCCATGGTGGGAAGCGGATATGAGTGAGAGCAGAGTTTCTGATGACACAGCACAGATCTCGGGGTGCAGACAGAACAGCGTGAACAACACATGAACCCCTCACATCTGGGACACATTTGGTGCCCATGTGCGATGTATTACATATTTCTGGAAATGAAGCCATACACAAGTCTGTAATCTGTTGATGGGATTTTATTCCTGTTGTTCATGGTTTGGTCTGTTGCGACTTCAGCATGTTAAGCAAAGTATTTTTCTGAGAGGAGCTGACAAACAGTGATTGAGGGGTGTGGAGAAAAGTACAGACTGTCAGCGGAAAGAACCTAAATCAACTGAGTAACAATGCTACAAAGTCAATGTAGCCGTTTTACCACTGGGCTTTCCACACTGCCAGAATTCACAGCTGTAAATTACTATTTTAGAGCAGAGGGGTGAAATTTGTCACCCTCACGGTGGGCAGGCTGGGCAAACTTTAGAGTTCCTGTGTCATCCTGAAAACTCTGATCATCAACTTGAGGATTTCTGGTCAACTAGGCAGTTAGGTGGCTGAAACCTGCGGCACAGGAGGAGGACAATTAAAGTTTACGTTCCCCCGTTCATTTAGGGAAAACTGTTTGCAGACAGTTTGATGCTCTTTTTGCCTGTTAAATATGAAAACCGCCATCACACAACAGTTAGCTTAGTTTAGCACAAAGACTGGAAGTGGAGGAAACAGCCAGCAAGATTAAATAGCAATTCACTTACTGGAAGCTGCATTCCATTTTACATTTAAAACTTAGAAAAGCTTTCCATTTGAGGTGCTGCATAAGTAATCAGAGTCCATACAAAACTGATGATCAGTGTTTCTTGTTGGGAGTATGCCAATCAGTGAAAAAAAGTCTAGAATACCATGAGCTTACTGTTGCAGTTTTATGCTAGATAAAATGTAAGGAAAACAATGAGTGTTTTTGGATTAAAGTTGTAGAGGGATAGAATTCATTAAGATATTATGCACCGAGTCTGCATCAGTGGTTCATTATGCATGTCTGCTGGAAAAAGCCGTAATTTCTTTGCAAAACATTACTGAGTACATTTGAATTCAGTGCTGTTAGTAATGAGCAAGAACAGCATGAATCCAAAACTCCCCGATTCTTCAACTGACCCAAAGCCACATTAAATCCTAACAGGCAGCACACAAACCAACAAAGACATAAGGATATGGCTTTAATAAACCTAGTTAACGTGAAGCTTTAAGGTGGTGTGCACAGCTCCCAGACATTAGGGAAAACCTCCTCTGTTTAGAGCCAGCACCCTACTGGTGGCTCGCTACCGTGACGGGTGGCTTTCTAGGCAGAATGCTAAGCAGCTGAGCGGTTGTACGGCTACTGGCCAGGCAGCCGCTTGTTAGGTCTGTGGGGTTAGACAGCCACATCTGGTCTGCCGACACCCACTTAGAGCTCCACCATGGTCTACTATTCAGCCAAACCTCAGAGGTCAGGGACACAACCAGGGACTGGGTGTGTATATTTCACAGTGTGTGTGTGTGTGTGTGTGTGTGTGTGTGTGTGTGTGTGTGTGTGTGTGTGTGTGTGTGTGTGTGCGTGTGTGTGTGTGTG
>VUQI01003069.1:1638-19209 GCA_015106735.1 Paratilapia polleni | reverse complement strand
AATGGATGTGCAGCTGACAAATCTGCAGCAACTGTGTGATGCTATCATGTCAGTATGGACCAAAATCTCTGAGGAATGTTTCCAGCACCTTGTTGAATCTACGCCGCAAAGAATTAAGACAGTTCTGAAGGCAAAAGGGGTCCAACCTGGTACTAACGACCTAATAAATGTACCTAATAAAGTGGCCTGTGAGTGTATCTGAATTAACTCAAATCTTCTTTGTATCTGTAACAGGCTAACATCAGCCAGGCTCTATTTCTAATCTTTTTACATCTGAATTTTGACCTAGGTCAGTATGTTCTCATATTTTATTACACATACCAAAGACTGAAAAGGATATGCAGCAGAAAATATGAATTTGCACAGCCCATTTTTAGACTGAGGCCCCATGCAGACTCATCTACACACACAAACAACTGTGTGATGCCATCATGTCAATATGGACCAAAATCTCTGAGGAATGTTTCCATCACCTTGTTGAATCTATGCCATGAAGAATTAAGACAGTTCTGAAGGCAAAAGGGGGTCCAACCCGGGACTAACAAGGAGTAAGTAATGAAGTGTCCCAATGAGCGTAGTTCACATTAAAAGAATAAGAAAATTCTCAAAAAATATTCCATTTAAATGTACAGATGACTCATTTCTCATCTCCAACAGTATTCCTTTTTCATATTTTTAACTACCAAAAATAGGTACAGATTTAATCCCTGGTTGTAAGTGTCTTCACCACAGATGATAAAGCTTCCATACAGAAAATTTTAATGAAAATGCAGATTAAGTACAGAACAAGCTCACAGGAAGTTCTGTGCCAGTAAATTTTTGGACGTTCAGAGATAGTGTGTTGATTTGCCTGTAGAGGGCAGTGACGAGCTCTGATTGGAAAGACCGAACAGGATCTCACATATGTGAAATAATGAGACAAAAAATGTTCCAATTAAACTGTTCTCACAGATTGAATATTGCAATAGTAACACTAAGCATAAATCCTTTTCTTATTTTGCAGACAAATATGCCATTGTTGGCTTTGAGGAAAAAACAGGATGTGGTATAACAGAATGAGAGTGTGAGCTTAATTTATTCACAATATTACAAACATGATGGAATTAAAAACTCCAAACAGGCACAAAACAACAACTCTCAACAGAAAACAGGTGTGAAATATACCACAAGAAGTGGGTTTAGAAATGTCTCTGCTGTCAGCTGGGACTCACTGAAATGCCTTTCTTTCTCTTGGCGCTGACACAAATTCTGTTTGTATCAATGTCACAAATCTTCAGTGTTTGAAACAAACCCGCCTTTTCCTTCAGCTAAACACAGCTGTGATTGAAAGAGAGAAACAAGAAGTGACTCAGGAAGCTGACAAAGGTTTGTGTGCACATGTACAGTAGCAAGAACCAAACTTTGTATTTATCCATGTGCTGCCCAGAGTCTTCTATTTCTCCAAAAAGCTGGTCTTTTGCATACTTTAGGAATTCCAGCAGCCTGAGGGAAACGACATGATAGTCTTTCTAACCGTTCGGCCTTGCGTCAGCACAAAGGCCAAAACAAGCATACGTTTGTTTAGCAAACTGAAGCGGACAGAGTCATAAATCTCCAGAGAAATTTTTTTTAGGGGTGGTGGCCAAGGTGGAGAAACTGTTTACCACAAAAACATGGAAATATCTATCAAGGTAAAAGGGCTTGTAGTTTCTGAGAAACGATTTACTGCTTTTCGCTTATCCTGTCCTTTTTTCTTTGTTATTTTGAGACTGCTAATCTGTCTTTGTGGTCATTATTACATAAATATAATATACATAACAGAAAACCCATACAGTGGATTTTTTTTTTTTTTTTTTAACCAACAGGTGTAATTTCCTGAGGGACGATAACATTTTGATCATCTTCATAGGAGTTTTGTTGAAAGCTAACACAGCAAACACCAAGAGGAGTTCTGTCTTTCTGTTCAACAATTAACCTCTACACACACAAAGCTAAGACATTCATGATCTCACACACACTCAGAGACACACACAGCACATATTGTGATGAACAGCAACAGATCACATTATCCTTAAACAACGTTCCGAAGTGTCGAGTTGAAGGAAAACGGTAAAAACAAAAGTAATGCAACTATGAAAACTAGCTGATGGATATTAGTGGGGAAACTGAGATGTAGTTAAACAATGTGTGGGTGAAGTGTATTTTTTTTTCAAAAAGAGCCTTTTAACTTAAGAGAACTGTGTAAATTTAAATAAACCTAAGGGTCACGTGTGACTAGCGGGGGCTATACTGTGGAGGTAGAGAATAGGAAACGAGTTTAAGACACCTGAAGTGAAGACTGTGGACTTTCCTCATCAAAAAGTATTTCAAGTATCACGTGTCAGCTCTGCAACAATGGGACATCGGGGAGCAAAATACTCAGTGATATAATTGTTGCTTACTTATAATCTGCTTTAAAGGGGTTTAGCACCTCCGTATGAGGAACTGCTCCAGCATGAAATCATCAAGGTTTAACAAACACTGAAATTAGCTGGAAACGCATTTGTACACAGTCCTTCATGTTAATGGGTGTGCTCATGTACCTTTCAAAAAGATCATTTCAGCATTCCTATTTAAAACAAATGCTAAATAGAGAGAAATATTGTTTAAATGGATGGAGTAAGGCTTTCACTTGAAATGATCTTGAATCTGATTTGAAGAAATGTGCATTTAGTCATCTTTACAAAGTGCTTTTTTTCCATTCACCTTTTTTGGTTTTTAGTGCCTTAATTTGAAAACACATTTAAAAACAAGAACATTGAAAAAAAAAAAGATTAAATCTTCTACATCTATTGTACATTTTACTGACATGATACAGTACACCACCCTCGTTCAGACTACTCTCTTTCACTGAAGTCTTCTTGCTGCTCGAATGCAATCTTAAAGCTTATAGTAGGTTTCCACGGGTGCAGGTACAGGGCTGTAGGACTAATGAAAAGTGAGGGACAGTTTCTGAATTGCTAAAAAGTTTCTGCACAGCAGCTCTAATGGAGAACGTTCCACAGCTTCAGCTATCATCAAGGCACACAGAAAAACAGTTCAGTCCTGTTCAAAGCCAAAGATGTACAGTAGTGGGACAAGTCTGGAAACTGGTGGGCGGAGAGTCGGTGAGCATTCATCACTCTGGGCAGATGACAGGAAGGTAAGGAACTTCAGTCTCAAAAGTCATTATTGCTCACCTCATGTACTGCCTATATATAAAAATGGATAGCAGAGCTGCATCATGGGTCCTGATGTAGCTCTGCCAAAGTCTTTTAAAGGAGCAAAGAAAGTCATGACAGAGTGCAAAGGGCTGGAGAGATCAGCTAGACCTCTATAAGGCAAACAGCCAAAACAACTACATGTCTTTTTGAACAAGCCATCCCCATTTTAGCCAAGTAAAGCAAATCCAGAACTTCCCCTCACAGATCCAGGCTGTTAGTAAGGGCCTCGAGCTGCTCCTCTCCCAGCCTCTGCTTCTCCTCTAGGTCCTTTTGCCGGATGAGCAGCGACGCCTTGGTCTGGACGAAGCGCCGGTAGTCCTGCAGCTGCTCGGCAGAGAGCTGACGAGACAGAAAGGTGGAGACCAGATTTTCTCTGCGATCCAGATTATCCTTCAGATCTTTGGCGTCCTCCCTCTGTTTGCATAGCAGACGATGGCGACTGTCCAGAGATTGCTGAGTAAAGAGAAAAAAAGATAAATTCTACCTGATATAGTTAAAAGGCTACATTTCCTCTTTATTTTATAGGTTAGGGCTTCATCATTAGACACATATTCATAATATAAATTCATAAAGAAATGCTCTGCTGTATGAATACCTAAATCAAGTATGTGTTATTCTGCGTCATATTTTGGGTGTTTTTTTTTTTTTTAAATGACAGGTGCTATCAAGTTCAGTGTAATAAAGAGCAGTGAAAGTTGCATGATTATGTTTCATACAGCCACAGGACAGTGGGTGCAGTGTTTCCTTGTGTCAACAGAGGGCAGGGTAGTTACAAATGTCATCGAAACCGGGCCAGAGTTTCGATGAGTCAGTGTAAATACCAGTGTTGCTGATAACAGCAAGAAAACAAATGAGCCCTCTTACAAGCCCTCAGTATGCAGCACACTTAGCGCTGCTTTTACAGATAGAAGAAATAACAAAGAGCCTTTTCAGGGATAAACCTAGAACTCTAATGCGTCCATGCAAACATAAAATGATGCTGGAAATACTGAAACAGCTTATTCAGAGGGGTAACAAAGCAAAGCACAGAGCTCATGTTACATCTGCGATGCTACTCCTGAATTATTGATTAATTAAAAGAGTACAGAAATTATTTAGGATAAAGACATGAGCAACATCTTCTAATGAGCAGCAGCTACCTGAGATCCAAATCATATCTTGGTGCATCAAACTTTTTAAGTGGATCCCTATCAAACTACAAGACATCAAAAATAATATTCAAATGCTTGATAAGATGAACACTGGCAATTAAACCCAGATAAACCAAGCAATATTTTCTGAATTCCACAAAGTGAGAAACCTTGACTCCATTAAAGCCGTCCTTCAACTTTTCCCAAGTTGCATGTTTGCTGTTCTAAAGTAAACAGAACAAGAGTATAGGTGAGGGCATGGGAGCAGCTGCACACTTCTAACACTCGCTGTGGTCTTCTTTCCAGAAGTGCTTAATGAGCTGTAGTGTATCATGAGATCCTTAAGCTTGCATGACGCAGCATTCCCTCAGGAGCACTCGCTGACAGTATGCTTTCACTCACATGCATTAGTGTGTATGTGTAAACAGGATCAGCATGTGAATGGGATCATAATACACTGAGCACATGCTGGTGTATTTGAGAGAGTGCATTAAAAGATTGTTATCAGATCTTTTTAGTCATTAATTTGATCTGAAATGGTTAAGTGATGTGAATAACTACAATGTTTTTTGTGAAATTTGAAGAGAAACAAAAGCAAGAGATGCTGTAAGAAGGATTATGTGACTTTGGTTATTCTGTGCAGAAACTCTGAATTTTGGAGAGTTTTCAGAACAATCCCTGCTGAAAAGTGCATTACAGTTAGGCAATTATGTAACTTTGATTAAAAAATAAATAAATAAATAAAGCAGTAAATTCTTGCTTATCCAGCATAATATTCAAATCCCTACACACTGAGACATGGCACACAGAAATGGCAGCCTAAAGCACCTAAACACTTAAAACAAGATGTTCTTGTCTGTGAACCAACACATGTCTAAATGATGGGGATGTAAAATAAGTCAAAAGTTCTGGTTCCCCACCTTCTCCTCAGCATCTGTGTTCTGGTCCACGGTGCTCAGGGCGTTCTGCACCCTGGCCAGGCGGGCAGAGAGGCACAGCAGCAGGTTGACCACCCTCTCCAGGTCCCCTATGAACAGGTTGTACCTCTCCAGCTCCACGGGCAGACAGCGCTCACGGACCAGCACCTGTAGTGCCTCCCCGCGGGCTGTGTTCTCCTGAACCTCAACTTGAAGGGCACCACGTGTCTCTTCCAGTGATCGCAGACGCTCCTTGATGTACGACACTAACAAACGCTGAAAATTAACAAAGAGACATTTTAGACAGTCAGGTTACAGAATATAGAGACACATGGTGAAAAAAGGCCAAGTGGAAAAAATGTGGAGAAAGAAATGGACACTGGAGGCAAACCACTTAAAATATATTTTTTGACATTTGCTGCCATGGGATCAAAGATGAAGGTAAACTGTAATAGTTGTGACAGAGCAGCCATGAAGAGGGGGGAGTTACTTGCTAAGCCAAACATTAGACAAGTGGAAGACACTGATAAGAGGCAAACAGTATATCATGTGGTAAGAGACAGAACTATCGCTGCTTCAATAGTCCACTTAAGGCCAAATAGCATCCAGATGGTATCAATATGAAATCACCAGAGGCTCTGGTTTAAAACATTACAACCGAATGAGGCCACAGTTCAAATTGTTCACATAAAAGCAGTGTTGGTTCTGCTGATCTGTAACAAAGCAGTGACTTTAGACTTTTTCCTCACAAAGCTGACATAGTTTTGGTCTCACTGGGTTCTATTGAACTTCTTCTATTATAGATTATTTCTATTTTGATTGTCAGATAATGCTTCCACTTACTTGTCGTGAGGAATTTTGATATTAAAAATGATTAAAACATAGTTGCGCTGTGAGGCACGTTGAACAAAACCACTCACTATCTGCATAAACTGATGATTACCTTCTTCTCAGTGATGTCAGCTTTACTTTGTGACTCTGTACGCTGAGAATTCTGGCTGTCAGAAGCAGAGGGACGGGGTGATGGTTCAGACTCTTCCACCATTTCAGCACTGCAGAGAAATGTGTTTATATTAACACAACTTTCTTGATCCCTGTCATCACAATACAGACATGCTCAAATGTAATGCTTGTTTAAGTTAGGCCATTTCTGGTAACATAACATAGAGCAGACTGAGCAATGCCCAAATGGTTTCTGCATATTGCAAAACTGTGAAATGCATCTGTGCATGTATTATCTTTGTATCTGAAGTGTGCTTACACTAGCAAAAACAGGAGTGCATGCACAGCAGTAAGCAAACAGCCAGGTGTGCCTGTGCAAGAGATGTTACACAAGGTAACAGCACCAGTGGAGGTCAGTTCTTGGGCCATTTTAAACTAGTGTCAGGTTTCATGGAAACTAGAAATCCTAATTAACTGGGTCCTGAATTCTAAACACCACTGGAAATGTATCAAGCAACTCTAGTAATCTCCTATTTGCATGGCTATTGTTATCCATTATACACTTATTTTCATGTAATTATTCTTCTCAGGAGTGAACTGTCTTCTCCATCTAAGCCAATAAAATGCAATTTCACACCAGTACAATCTCTATTTTTCATGAATGCATACTAATGAGAGTCATTCCACCAGCTTTGTCTACCAGTGCTGGGTTTACCTGAAGCCTTTTGGTCATGAACATTTACCTTTCTGCTGCTCCTTTCTGCTCTTGTTTTTTCTTGTAGTGTTCCTCCATCAGCAGCGTGTCCTCTGACAGCAGCTGCTCCATCAGCATTAGCGCTGTCTTACGATTGGCTAGTGGGTAGAGCACTCTAGCTAATGATTGGTCAGCTTTGACGACCGCTTCAACGAGTTCCTCCCACTGAGGTCTCTCAGCGGGGCTCTCCTGGCCCTCCGTCTCCCCCTCTGGTGTTCCCCTCTCCTCTATCTCCTGGTTTTCTCCCACATTCTCATCTTCCATGTCTGGAGCTCTCTCCTCTTCCACCTGCTGACTGATGTCTGTGTCAGAAACAGATGTGCAGGGAGACGTAGAGGTTTCACTCATCTGTTTTAGAGGGACTGAGCTGGTGGAGTCAAAAACACTGTCTGTCAGCAGTGAAGCTTCCTCTTTGATCTCGTCTTCTGGTGGGAGAATCCAGAGTGAAGGATCTGTGGTGACGCCACAGCTCAGAGAAACCTCATGGTTTGAATCAGGTGGTTGGTCATCACTGCTTGGTTCATCCACCGACTGCTCTCCATCTGATCCAGTCACAGAAGATGTGTTGCCTCTACTGGAAGTTAAACAAATATTAGTTATAAGATTCACACCTGATGAAAGTTTCCCATTACTGATTAATTCATACAAGGATGGGACAGGATGAACGTGGGGTGGCTCATTCAATTAACACATTTTTTTCACAATGGAAAAAATTCCTGCATTCATATCTTACCTGGAGCTAGACCTGTTTTCACAAGGAGGCTTTGTGTGGGTGGGGGTGGACGAGGTGGATTTGATCTCCCTCTCAGTGATCTCTAGACCTCTCGGGGAAGGTGGGTTAGAGGAAGTCTCACTAGGCGGTCTACTGGACCTGAATTCATCTATTACAGGGCCATGAGATCCAGGAGTTGCAGAGTGAACCTTGGCCTGAGAAGAGGAGGAGGAGGAGACTGGGGAGATGGATCCACTTGAGTTCCTTGTTCTGACTGTTGCATCCTCCGTTGGTTCAGAGTTCTGCTTCCACAGGGGTTTTCTCTGGGTTTGGTTTTGTGACTGTCCCTGAGTGTGTTTCTGACCAACAGTCTCTGGTTCTTTTCCCATTTGCTCTGAAAAATTTTGTTTCTTTCTCCTTCTTTCCTGCCCCTGGGCTTCTCTTTCTTCAGCAAAGTTTGAAAAACTCTTGTTGCTGACTGGTCCTCCTGTCTCACTCGAATACCTCCACAGTTGATCCAGCTGTTCAGAACTTTTACTCAGGCCTGACAGTTTTGTTAACTGAGATGCCCCAAGGTCTTCCATGGACTTTCCCCTCTGTGAAACCACACGGACCTGCTGATGGCCCTGAAGGGCTGGCTTTCCCAAAGACTCCTCAATGGCATTCTTCTGCAAGCTGAAATATGAACAGAATCAGACATAAAAATTCATGTTAACTATAATTACTTTGAAACAGAAAGTTTTGCAATGCAATGCAATTTCTCTTAGCACAAACATGAATCATTCATAGAAAAGAAAAATATCAATGTCAAAACTGGCAATATAAACTTGAAATCAACATAATTTTGAGAAATAGGCCAACTCATTGAAACTGGTTCAGTCCATTACTCTTCTTTTACAGTCCATGCGTAAATCTTTTGAAAGGAATGTTGGTTCGCTGGAGCAGGTTGGTGTTGACTTCCAGCGCCACAATGAAACAAGTTGACATTTACAGTCTGTGCCACATCACACACATCACTGACCTAATACTCCTCTGACCTAAAACCCAATAAAAGTGTCCCAATTTGTCTGCAGAACTGGTACATACCTCCTGGTTTCCATAGTACTAGCTGGTAATGGATCCTCCTCATAGTCATTTGCCTGCAGATTAAAAAAAAAGAAAAAAAAAGAACAAAAAGGAAAATCATTAATTACATTAAATCTGCACTCATTTTTCTTTTTGTAAATTACTACAATATCAGCTTGACATAGGTAAAAATATCTGACTTTTATTGCATCTTTTTAATGTTAATGTTCTATTTAAAAAAAAATGCAAGCTCTAAGTTAATTTACTAAATTTGTGAAAGAAGCAATAAACCCTAAACCTTTAAGATATTAAGGATAATTGAAGGGGGTTAAGCTAAAGTTTTCAGCAAATATTGCAACTAATTTGAAGCAATTTACCTGAAACGCATGCGGTGTGGATGTGGACTGGTTCCTGAAAAAACTAGATGGTTCGGGCTTGTCCAAGAGACTCTCTGCTGAAGCAGACTTTCCCTGAGATGGACCTTGGCTCTCCCTCCATCTGGACTGATTCTGCTGGCCAGCATATTGGCCTGAACAAGACTGTGCTGAGAAGAACTGGGCATACCTGTTTTGTGAAAATGAAACAGAATATTTTAAATGCTTAATTTAATCCATAATTCAAAGACAGAACCAAACAAGCTTCTCTATTGTACCTGATCGAGCTGGTGGAGGAATCGAGGATTCGGCCTGCAGAGTGGGGTCTGTGGACTTTCTTCTTCATATTTCTAACTTCATGATTACCCGACAGAGGCCTGGGAACGGGCCAGTCAAATGGTTTCTCCCCCAGAGAGTGCCTCTGTCTGCGTGGAGGTGGTATCTGAGGCATTGGCTGCTGGGGCTCAGCCACTTTCTGGCCTGTCTTACGCTCCATGTACTCCACCAGGGCCTGATGTTGCACATGTTTTAGGTTTGTCTTTGAGGCACTCGAGGCTGAAAGAGCTCGACCTCTTGTCTCAAACATCCTCCTTCGTGTTTCAACCAATCCCTGCTCTTCTTGTGGCACCTGCTCCTCTCCCTCATATTCAACTGCAAACAGGTTGTCATTTTCACTGTCAAATGAGCGGCAAACTGAGTGGTTTGGGGCACCGCCAAGCTGGTTGAGTTTCTCTGGTTCGGAGTAACACATCTTCTTCTGCTCAGAAGTCAGTCTCTTCCTGCATCCGATTCGTGCCACCTGAGGCTGGGCCACATTTACTGGCCTGCCGTTTTCTTTTTCAGTCTCTTTGTCCATCGCCTTCTGATCCTTGATAACTTCTTCTTTTATGCTCCCCTTCTCTGTCCCTTCTGAGGTCACAGAAGGAGTGAGCGTGTCAGTGGAAGTCTCAGAGTCCTGTGATGAGGAGAAAGAGTGAATCACTGCAGGTCTCAGCTCACGTTTTTGCCTGACGCGGTGCAGCCATGAGAGCTGCAGGTCCCTCCTTTTAAATGACGTCTCCCTCAGGACTTTAGACTGGGCATCCTTCAGCTTCTCTTTGTAGTACTTTTTAAATGAGTCATCCAGGGTGTTACAGGCAACTGAGATATCATCACTTCTATTATTCGTGCTAATGTCGCCCTGAGGAGGTGTCTCACTGTCATTTACTGGCACATCATCTTGCCCTGTTTTGTTTAAGACTATTTCTTTGCCTTGTATACTAAGACCAGGATCATTCTTAGGCTTTAACGCTGCCCTGTTGGCACCAGTGAGGTGGTACAGAAGCGGGGTTGTTTCCTTGTTTATCCTCTCACTTGCAACATCCCCTAAGGGCTGCCGTTTTCCTCTCTTTGCATGATCGTCTCTCTTGTCGTGGCTGGACTGTTCATTGCTGATCAGTGATGTAACCTCCTTTGTTGGCGTGGCTGACTGTGGTGAGCCGTTTCTGTCAGGTCCACAGTAAAATATAGGGTTGCTGGCAGTGTGGCGGCCAATCTCTCGACTCTGCACTGTGTCGATTTCTTCTAAGGTGTCGAAGCTTTGAGAGAACTGCGTCAACTTGAGGGATGGTCTGTGATTCTCCTGGTCCTGGCTCTTGGAGATCAAGTCTTTCTCCTGGGTACCAGAAGTGAAAACTTCTCTTTCATCTGGAATCGTACCACTGGAGGAGCGAGAACTTTCTTGGAGAGGTCTGAACAAATTGTCCATTGTGCTGTGGCATCTTTCTTTTTCTTTTAGCTTGTATGTCTCCAACACAGTGGAGATTTCACGTCCAGCCTCAGACCCACAAACAGAAACAGAGTGTGTCCTCAAACCAGATCCAGACAGCTTACACACTCCAGTGACAAAGTAGAATTGACCCTTATGCTGAATGCTGCTGGTGCTGATAAGACTCTGACCAGCATTCCCCCAGGGACTCGCAGCTCGGGCTGGCTCTGAGCCAAGCCAGCCTGGAGCAGAGTGTGCCATTTTGCACTGGCTTTCAAGATGGGGGTTACTAGGTTTGCTATAATGGTCTCCATTACATCTACCACTGCTTGGGGGCTTTTTGGGTGTCAGGTGCTCAGGCTGGCTTGTACCTCGAGGAAGTGATCGGTTTAAATTATTTGCTAACTTCTGCTGCTCATAGGCAGCTTTGTTCTCTTTGATGGATAGGTATTCTGGGTTCAGTGGCACCCTAGCCTGATCATTAGGCTGGAAGTGGGGTCGGTAGCTTGGTGGCACCTGGGCCTGTGGCTGCTGCTGTTGAGAGCCTCTCCAAACTGAGTACATTGAGTCAGAACTGAAGCTTGAGTTGCCTGTATCAGCAGTAGCAGTCTCAGGTTTTGGGACATTTAGACCATGTGGAGGTCGAGTTTGGGGTCTGGCCTTCTGCTGAGGCTGCTGGAGTTGAAATTCAGTATTATGATGGTGGATGTTTTCCAAGTTTTTAGTGGCTATGAAACTATCCAGGCGTGCTGGGACTGGAGGAGGACAGACAGGAGGGTAAGAACCTGGGGCTGGAGTCTCCAAATGCATCTCTCTTTTCGAGAGTGTTTGGTTGTTGGTATGGACACTGTCATTGCCATTGTGGTTAAGGTGGTTTACACCGGTGTTGGTGTTGTTGCAGTATTCTTGGGAGATAGCCTCAACTGAGCGATAGAGCTGGTCCATGGTCTTTGAATCAGATTGTAGAACCTGAGTTGGATGGTAGATGGACTTTACATACTTAAGATCAGCATAGTGGCTGAAGGAGTTAGACTGTAGGTCCTCTGGAAGAAAGGGAGATGGATAGTCTGGGGCAGTGGATCCACCAGAGAAGGAGCTATAGGCAGAGTCTCCTTTGCCGTGTTGGTGGTGTGCAAGTTGGTCGACGATGCTGCTGTTGGACTTGGCTGGGGAAAGCCGGCTGACAGGCAGGCTCAGAGGATGCAGATCCACGTTGCTCATTCTCTCAAAGTGGAAGCTGTAGGAATCCATGGAGGACTGGGGCAAATGGCAGGAAGGGAAGGGCACACCACAAACACATCTGCACCAGGTTGTCCGTCACGTGTGTTACTAATTAGGTCATTTTCCTGCCTCCTTTTTCCTTAGTCAAAGCCTCTTCCAGTTTGCTCCTGGGGGAGAAAACACAAACACAGCACAGACGGGTTATCAACCTGAAATCTTAACTCAGGACTCACGTTCCAGTAATACATGTGGAACAAGTGACTGCTCAAGAGTGAAATGGTTTGACAAAATATGTGCTCAGACTGCAACAAACCATGAAAGGCTCATATTATTATTTATTAACTTTGAGTAGTCTTCACAATCATCCCATTGCATATCTGTTTAACTGCTTAGCGAGGCATGGCATTTCAACTCAGACACGCAAGTCTGTGTTAGATTATCAGCTTGGCATGTCCTGTAGCTTATTGCTACACAAACAGCTACACCTGCACATTAAAGAAATCCACCTTCATCCAGAGTGTAGAGCATGTTTGTGAAAATTGATGTTTTTGCAAGGTGCTTTCTGCTCAACTACTGCCAGAGTAGGGGGGAGGGTGCCAGAAAACAGTAAGTCACCAGTGAAAAATATTTGCTGTGCTTTAGCATTTCTAGGTCAAATTCCTCCACTGAGAAATTTAGTGTGATCCCTTATAAATTGTAAAGACAAATTGTAAACATCTTTACTTATTTATTTTTCTTTTTTCTAGAAGAGGGCTAAGAGAAGCAAGTTTAAAGTGTTTATGTCCCTCCTGCTAGATTTAAAGGCAAATTATTAATGCATGTGAGACCATATGTGGCAATTAAGAGTAAAAAATACATTTTAGGGGTATTTGAAATTGTATCCATCAACCAATCAACATAGTAATTTAATAGAAACAGGTTAAGAAATTCAAAGTATATTCCCCTATACACAATTACACTTCCTCTGTCTAGTTTAAAAGGCACTGCCTCAGCTTCTACTCAAACCTAACACCATTATGTGAGTGAGACAAGTTGTGTATTGTTTTTTGTGTCACAGGTCTTACAGTTTACGGCAGCTTGGTTTTGTAGGTCAGTGTAGTTAACCACCTGTTGAAGGAGTCTGTCTGCCGTTTTGCATCAATAAGGGCTCTAATTAAGGCCCCTGAGGTTGGCGGAGCACATTGCAGCACACACATGAAAAAAATGTCAGGAATTTCATATAGAACTACAGACGCATCTGAGGATTAGTCATGTGACAGGTGTATAATGCAATGTTGTACAGTGGCGAGGCACATAAAAACAGATCTATTTTTTTCCTCTTATCCCTTGGACACCTCAGTATTTGGTTTATGTATTTATTTTGTCAAATGACTGTCTAGAATATAATCATGTGTTAACTATTGTTAGAATAATATAATAATCAGTGATCGACACACTAATTAACTATACAAAAATTCATTATTTTCTCCTTCAATGTAGATATTAATATTTCCAACTGGGGCAGAAGAACTATCTGCAAATACTATGTAAACATTTCAGATTTTACCAAACTCACCACCTGATCCAGTGACTGGAAGATGCTGTGTCTCAAACCATTTCAAACACAAATTTTTATCTAAAACATTAGCGACAATAAACTCTCTAAAACACTGTCCATATAACTACTCCACTGTAAAAATACCTGTAATTCTTCTGATATGTGTATACTGCATACTATTTGATGAATGTTATGTTGTTGTGGTTATGTGTCTATGTTAATGATGCAACTGTGTTACTAACAAACTGCACAGGAACCAAATTCCACCAGTTTCCTGTTTGTTCATTAATTGGATGAAAACAGTAAAATTCAGGCTTTTTAACTTGAATCCGCTGCAGCACTCATATATACTGTATTATAAGTGCTGCAGCGGATATATGCTCATTAAGACTGGGACCCATCTTTTGAAGACGATAAAAGGATTAACCTCAATCCTATTTTTGGTGGAATGCACCATCTTTATTCTAGTTTTTTAGAAAAGGTTTCATTATTCACAGGAAATATGTGCTGACTTTAATGACTTGTAGGCAATAAATTTCTGCAATTTTGTTGCATGTAAAAACTTTGTGCTATCATCATCTACCCAAAAAAACTCAAGCCGTTGCATACAAAAGCCAACTGTTGCAAGCGACTGCCAGGTTTAAGCTTTACACTGGACTCTTCCATGACCTGCATGCATTTCTTTGACTTTGTCATCAAAGGTAACATACCAGTCATGCAGACAAAAAGGTAAATGTTGCTAATAAAACAAAGACAAGCCAACCAGTTAATACACAATGACACTGCAGTTTGAATGTTAGGACTCACCAGTGATGGGAACTGAAAGAAATTTTGTTCAGTTGATTTTGTTTCTTGTGTACTGGGGAATTGTTTCACTTAAAAACTACACTGATGACTGAAAACTCCCTTACAGTCACTTCCAATTAGGATTTTTTTTTTCCCAGTGTGTCCAGGCTTTTTTGCCTGGTTTTAAAAACCTGCATCAAAGATAATCCTAGGTGGTCGTTTTGCATACACACAAAACCCACCTCCCAGGAGCCTTTCAAACTACAGTATTAAGTAGTTGGGATTCCATGTGTTTATGAAGGGCCTTCTGATCTGCAGTGTGTCTCTCTCTCTCTGTGCCTTTGTGTGTGTGTGTTTTCCAGCCATCCTCTTTCCACTGCGAACAGAGAGAGGCTCCCAAACAGGGGAGCGCTGAAGTGGAAGTGATGGAGGGGACAGGCAGTGACAAAATGTACAGAGGGGATAGAAGGAGGGAGGGTAAGGCAGAGGGTGACCGGCCCAGACAAATACTCTCACACGCAAACCACAACAACAGGAGATAAGAGAAGTGAACAATGACAACAGGAAAGCTGAACACAAGTTAAAATACCAGCCCAAGTGTCACAACAGTAAGGCAGAGACGGAACTACTCTGGATATCAACTTTGTTCAGATTGGTTTGAAAATTTCTAAACTTTAGGGAGCACCATTAGGAAGAAAGGAAAAAGCAAAACTCACCCAAACTTTGAGTCAAAGTCACTGCCCTTCCTGATTTCCATTTGAAAAAGAAAGAGTTTCCTGAGTTTAATCTTAAACAAAGATTAGAAAATTGATTCCCATCCTTGTTTCTCATTCAGACATTGTTTGTCTTCTAAAGAGGGACCAGACCAAGTAACCAGGAGAGCCAGATATTAGAGAGAAGACTTCTAGCGGGTTCCTTCTCCCCCCACTGAGACCCGAGGCTGCCTAGTGGGGGCCACTGATTGGCTAGCCGATGACGTCCGGCTCTCCGATGCACAATGAGCGCAGCGGAGGGAATATTTCACTGCTGCAGATAGCTGCTAGTGCTGCCGGCCGCCTAAACAACAGAGAGAGAGAGAGGGGAGAAAAAAAAAAAAAAGAGGCCTCGCATTCCTGGCTGGCTTCAAAGACGGAGCACAGCCCGGGCGCCATTCATTCCCAAGGCCCTGAGCCCGGCACATGGAGACTAGCCAAGGCAGGAGGGAGGGGATAATGGTGTGGGTCGGGTGGGTGTATGGGTGACCTCCCAGCCTCCACCCCAGAGAGAGAGAGAAAAAAAAAACAGTCACAAAGACTAGCTATCCCCCACCATCACCCTCATTTTCCTCTTTCTCTACTTTCCATAAGTCTCCTCTATACTCTTTAATAAATTTTTAATGACTGGACAGTTATGAAGATGTTGGACAACTAGAAATATCAATTAATTCCTACTGCAGTACAACCAGTATGAAACTCATGAGTACTGCAGCATATTTTAGACACTTTGTGTAGCTATACCATTCCAGTGATGAGTGGCCTCTTTTTAAACTTGTCTAACCCTAAATAAGGCACAAAAGGCACAATATTAAGATGAGATTTAAACCCTAGCACTGCAACATGACACTGATGAGTCCATTACAGGGGTCAACAACAACCTCATCTTTCAAAACTCCTGTGTGATTTGTGTAGTGTCAGACAAAGACCCTTGTTGCTTTCACTGTTGTTTTCTATTGAGGCTGGCACCACTAGTGCTCAGCTATGCAGGGTCTTTGTTACTGTTAGCTGTATCCATGATGTAGTGGTGGTTTCACTGCTGCCGTGGCTGACTCCACCTGTTGTTAATGTACTGTAACTTTTGTTTGTGATCGAACCGAGAGAAGGAAAGACACATTAATATGTAAAACGGTAGCACTGGTATTATTTTTCACAGAGAAAATGTACTAACCACAGCCAGAAATTAATATAGATTATATTTCAGAAATCATAAATTATCTAATACATGACACTGATGTTAATACGAAAGAAAAAAAAATACCTTTTTCATGTTTTTGAACATGCTGCAGAGTGGTTAGCACTATGACCAGCAAATATAGTTTCATGTATTCTGAAGGCTGATGGCTAATACCTGATTGCTTTAAGTTAAATTGAGCTCAACAATTTCCACACGTGATTACAAAAATAACTCCATGAAAGGGGTCAACCTTAAATGTTGAGGTTACGTGTAAACAGGGATAAGCTCATGACCACTTTCTGCCTGGCAACTGAGCTAAGTACTGTATCATGGTGGATGGGGGGGAGAGAAAACCTTAAGGAATTTAAAAACCAGCTTTTTTATGTTTAAAAAATGGTCATGGCAGGAATACTTTTTTCGTTAAGGAAGACAGGATTCATAAAATCAGCAACTGAGAGCAAGATCATCTAGAGAGGGAGGAATGAAGGATGGGAGGGGGGTGTTAAATTCTTTCAGTTTTTTTTTTTTTTTTGCTCTTTGATTGGTGATTATGTGTCCCAGCGTGACCTTCACCATGGAGCCACGAGACTGGACCACCAAGCCTCTGAGAAGCAGAGATGGCTCTCCGAAGGCAGAAATAGAAAAAGAGAGGATGATAAGAAGATAGAAAGAAACCAAAAGCAAATGAATAAACAGTGAAGAAAAGACCTCCAACTGAGGAGCTCAATGGTTTTCTTATGACCTCAAAAACTACTGTTGGTACTGTTGCTCTTAATTAAAACACTAAAGAATGTGTTTTTCCAGCACCTTTCCACCATCCTTGCAGTGGTTTCATTTTTCCAGAAGGCAAACATTTTCTGCTAGAGTGATCAAAGTAGAGTTATGTCATGTAGTTGCATAGTCAGCCATGTTTTTAACTTTGAAAAAGGACTTAATTTACCCAGAATCCATGGCAAATTAGTATATTTGAGATGGTCATGAACTGAACAGCTCTGTACTGATATGGCTTATATCTAACCCATATTCAGAAAGTCTATGTGTATAAAATAAGCCTCTGGGCCTGGTATTGTATATACTTGATAAATGGCACACCTGAGGTTTTTAGACAAGCCATAATGTTTGCTGAGGAAAAGAGTCTACAATTATTCCATGCTCCGCTATCCCGCTATCCTTGAAAGAGATCTTTCAAACACAGTGAATCGTTATTTTATTACATCTTATTATTATCATTATTAT
>VUQI01003068.1:18530-41108 GCA_015106735.1 Paratilapia polleni | reverse complement strand
TTTTTGCGGTTTTTTTTTTTTTTTTTTTTTTTTTTACATGCATTTGTGTTTGCATGTTTGGCTGTGTCTTTTCTACTTCTGCGTCCAAGTGATTTTACACTTTTTATAAGCTACACACAAAAACAAACCTTTTACTGTGAACCCAAAATTTTACTAATAAACTGTCCAGTCTCAGCTACTCAGCCTGTCTGACGCCTCTGTCTACCTGTGTGTGCATGCATGTGTGTGTGTGTGTGTGTGTGTGAGAGAGAGAGAGAGATGCAGAATGGAGGAGATAGAGGACAATATTGTGACTGATTGGAAATCTTTTTATAAGTGGGTGCCTCGAGGTTAGTGATTTATGAGTGACAGTTATCAGCTCAATGTCAGTGTTTAGTTTGTGTGTGTGCAGTCTGCGAGATGGACCCTTCATGAAATGAAATAAAGTCTGAATACTGAGTAGCTGAGAGGGAAGGAGGAGGAGGAGGGAGGAAGCGGAGATTAAACAATGGAAGAAGGTACAAGGAAATGAAACAACAAAGGCGAGCAGAGGAATGATGAGGATGGAGTAAAGATAGGAGGCCACCTTAAAGGGGAGACAGTCTGCGAGAGAAATCAGGATGGTTAGAGAGAACAGCTGCACAAGTGTTGGTGATAAAAAAAATTTTTTAAAAAGTACTTATCAAGAAATTAGAGTGATGCTACAGTGTGACTGGGCTGAAACAAACTGGAAATTATTTCTACACAGTCAACATATTACAGGGGAAATGATGGGTTCCCTGGGCCTGACTGGAGTTGTGAAGCCCCATGCTGAGCACCCCCCTCCTCTTCTCCATGGCAACCCCTGTTAGTCTTTAATAAGCTCATTTACATAAACAATCTCCAAGGATGCATTTGACATTTCCATTATATTCTGACACCCATTGAATAAGAGACTTCCCCTTCAAAGATCTGTCAGCGCTTAAGAGTACATGGCTGTGAACGCAAACGGGCACATGCACATACAAAAACATGTGTTCATACAAACTTGCACACATTCATTGGAAGCAGCTGTCACAGCTGTGGTGCCACTGGCAACAGGATGATGCACGTTGTCATCGTTTTCGAATTAGCGCAGCTCAGCCAATAGCAAATGACAGAGCGGCCTCGGTGGAATACACCAATAACATTGTCTCATCGAGTCACCGCTTGCTCAGGCTGGTGTCTGTAGGAGTACTGTATGCGACGGCAATAAGCTTCATGCGACACGTGCCCTCACTTCCTCATTTTCACACCTCACTAGCTCTGCAGATAGATTGATGTATAAACCAATCAAAAGTGACATTAATATTGCATTTCACTGGAGCTGCGTAGCCTCCAGTGGGTGATGTACTTCAGGTGTCGCCACACATAAGAGCTCTACAACAAACACACACAGCAGCAACCTGTTCTGCATTGCTTTTATCCTAATTTCTTTTAAATCTGTGACGGAGGGTGTGAGCACAGACGGGGGAGAGCGCTCTGAGGTTTACAGAAACGGGGAACGAATGTGTTTTATAAAGCTGTTAACAGACAGAGCACTGAAAACGCTCGACAGCAAATGCAGAAGCGCACAAAAGACTCACACAGACGTAGCATACATTTATTGCACTGCAAGCAGGGGATGGCAGGACAGAAAAAAAACAACAAAACAAAACAAAAAGAAAAAACTCTGTGTAATAAAATCCCCCCCCCCCCATTTTTTCAGTCCAAGTGAGGATGAGAGAAAGGCAATTTGGCGAAGACATCAGTGATTCAGTGTTGATATGACTGACAGTTGGTTAATTAAATTGTCACCAGGCTGCAATTTCTTCAAACACAGCTCTGCTTGGGTTCGACTGTGCATGTGTATCCAAGTTGTTGGAAGAAAACTGTGATCTATCACGTAGTCTGTTGTGAAGCCTGTTATGCGTAGTCACTTAGTTAAAAATGTACATGTATTATGGATTCTCAACATGGTGCCTAAGAGAGTATTGTCTGGAGTGTGGAGTAAAATGAGAGAGCTTTAACATCTCAGTGCATAGGTGCTCTTTGACATATTTTATGTTATGTGGTGGATTTTTCCCCACCAATTTCATTCTGTTACTTTCCAGAGATGCATGTCTGTATAATAACATTTTCATGGCATGGATTCAGGTTGTTATTCAGATTCCCATCTTTTCCTTTCATTATGTTTTGGGTCACAGACAACTCTGGCTTTTTAAAAATGTTTTTGTCTTTTTTTTCTCTTTTTTCTTTTTTTTTAGATTTCAGCAGCAGCTCTGGTATATAAACATCAAAGACGTGCCTTTAGTTGCCGGGGGCACACACAGGCCTCTCCAAAATCACCAAACACCTTTCATGTATGTTGAGTTTTCCCTCACTCACTTTGTTCAACAGTTTAACACCTATTACAGATTGAGTTTTTATAAATACAACTTTACTGTAAAGTCTTAACAGTGATGCAGACTGACTCAGTTAAGGATCATAATAACTCACTACTGACTAAATTTATTACATACATGCAGAATCAGACAGCAACACAATCCATCTATATGAGGCTTACCAAAGTGAGAGAGTTGCTGGCTTTTATGCTTGTAGCACAACAGTGGTAGCTTCATTAAGTACTTATAATAAATTATCCCCAGAGTCAGGCTTGATCAGGATCTAAAAGCAAATGACATTGTGGACGTCACTTCAGGCAGGTGAGTCACACAGAGTCCTAGTTGATCAGCTACATTTTTAATAAGTGTCTGATCAGTTTACCAAAGTTTACTGACATGTGCCGGGATGCATTCCCCTAACTGTGACGTGGCCTCGTGCGGTAGATATCACTTGATGTATGTCCGTGCATATAGCAAATATTAGGAGTGCTGTGGTTCTTTCTGTAACTGCTGTTAGTACTGTATGTAACAATAACAAGGACCAGTAACTTAAGGTGACCCATGTGGAAATGACATAATGGCATCACTTTAGGAGACTGATGATGCCAGCAATGTTACATATTCCATGTCTGAAAAGGGCTTTTATTTTAATATATCACTTGCAGAGCCAGCGTAATCCCAAGACACAGAATTGATCTTTTTATAAGGGTAAGCAGAAAATTCCTATTTTTTGTGTCTACATTTTAATTTGTTTGCCTTGACCTTGTCAGAAGGTGTCAGAGAACACCTTTTCACCTTTTCAAGAGTTAGATGTTAAAATTACTACTACTCCTTATGCATGCTTTTGTTACATCTAGACTGGACTACTGTAATGCACTGTATATTGGAGTCAGTCAATCTTCTCTTGCTCGTTTACAATTAGTCCAAAATTTTGCAATTAGATTACTGACTGGGACAAAAAAGAGACTCCAGTGTTAGCAGCCTTGCACTGGCCCCCTGTGCATTACAGAATCTAGTTATAAAGTGGCACTGTTTGTATTTAAAGCCTTAAAAGGTGTTGCACCTGCATGTGTGGTAGATATGCTGCATCCATACATTCCCTCAAGATCCTTAAGGTCTGCTTCCCAAACACTGCTGACCATTCCAATGTGGAAGCTTATTTCAAAAGGGCTTTGCTGTCACTGCGCCACAACTCTGAAATGATCTCCCGAGTGATCACAGACAAGCATCAACTGTGACTGTCTTTAAATCTAAGCTGAAGACTTACCGTTTTTTAAAAAGCCTTCAGGAACTGTTGATCTCTGGAACTGTGGTTGGAGGACAGTTTGTTCTTGTGTTGTTTTATATAAATAGTGTGAATATGTGTAGAGGGAGTTTTAGGAAGTCTTTTATTTTTTATTTTTTGCTTTTACTGTAAAGCACTTTGATTTTAAACGTGCTATATGAATAAAATTTACTTATTTGCATACTTACTTATTCTTTTATCTGTACAATAAATGCAAAGGTACACCATGCAGCCAGTTTCAGGTTGGTACACGGGGGGGGGCACAGACAATTTTTGGCCTTATCTGGGCTACTCTGGATACTCGGTAACACTCAGATATGAGGAGGGTTTACCATGGGTTACAGCAGGTGTTCTGCGGGCCAGATGTAGCTCACTGACATCTGGCTCATATAATGTAGACCTGTGGCTGTGACTCACCCTGAGTCAGCACTGACAGTCAACACCAACTGTGAGAGAACCATAAGAGAACTGCAGATGTGGGCTGTATTTGGGCCAAACATAAATTGCTATCCCACATGTGAAATCATTGCCAACACAGAAAAACAACAATTAGTGATTTAATCCTCTCCAGTCTTAGAAATAGGTGGTGGTACAGTAGCTTCAAATTGCATTTTGACAGCACTTAAAATGTCAGCCAATTTGCAAATAGAAACAATGTATCTGCGCACAGCACAAAGAGGGCGTTGTGGGATTTGGAGGTATGAAGCAGGTTTAGAGACCACGCTGGATTATGAACAACTGCCAAGGGATCCCTGCCCATCAGAGGCTGCAAAAACACAATATTTATGGCCTTCATCTTCAAGATACATCAAACTACAATTAATTTAATTATCAACAGATCTGAAAATAACATTCTCCAATAACAGATTGTTTAATTTAAAAAAAATTGTCAGCCAAATTTTCTAAAGCCCAAATTAACATATTCAAAAGGTTCTTCATTTCAACAGTCAAAACCCCAGAAATGTTCAAACTGATGAACTAGCAAATATTCACATTTCAGAGGCTGGTGGCAACATTTCTTTAGTCCAAATGACTTAAACACGAGATCTGCTGGTAATTTCAGGATGTGGGCAAAAAATAATCAACCGGTAAAAAGGAGTTAAGCAGAATAACGCAGAGAAACCTATAAACAGAGGAAAAGATTACATCAAGCAGAGGAACGGAGCACTGCATGTCCGGGTTGGAAGTTGGACCCTGCTGGCTAATTAGTGCCCCCACATGACTTCTCAGTTGTTGCATTTTAATTACAGACTCTTGGAGCACGGCGAGAATAGCAAAGTGACCCCCCGCACAAACACACACTTCCACTGACCCCCCGAGAAAAACAGCTGCCTCCCGACTCGCACCAATCCACCACCAGCTGGGACGTTTACTGTAAATATGTAACTGCTTATTGGATTGTTCATTGGGTTATTTCTCATTATCAAAGCTGGTTTTATTTACTGGAGTCACACATAAGCAAGAGTCTCTGATGCTTGCCGATTCTGTTGCAAATGAGGCGCACTCAGTGACCTTACAATATTAGTCTGGGAAAACAAACATTAAAGAAAAAAAAATCAAAACATCTGTACATGAAATGCAAAGGGCTCCATAAATAAGGGAAATGCTGACCTTACTCTAAAGTAGACTCAGTTTATATATTCCTGCCTACTCCTTAATTGTCATTCGGGCCTGCTGCAGAGGAGGTAAGAAACGATGTCTAGAAATGCTAAACACATTCATCATTGGATTCTAGGAAGAAAAAAGGGGCTTAACAGCTGCTGTGTGTTCCAGCAATGTGATGTCACCAAGAGAAAGGCATGTTGTCGCTGTAATCTGTTCAGCAAAATGTGATGATGTTTTCCCCAGAAGCTGTGATACACACAGAGGCGTCCCCGTCAATAACCCAGTCTGTTTGTCATGATGACCAGAGGGGTGTGTGTGTGTGTGTGTGTGTATGTGTGGAGGAGTGGTGGTGAAGGCGGTGGTGGTGGGATGGACTTCCTCGCTTGTCTTCTCCTCTACACTTATGAGTCTCCATGACAACAGAGCCACCGTGCAGCAGCTTGTAGTTTTAGGCAGAGGCACAAAAGTGAAACTATCAACTCATAACACACGAGGATGTTGTTCCCTCTAAGCCGTCCACCTTCACCCCGCAGCGTGAGCCTAGGACAGTAAAATCGATGACGACAGCTCAATCTCTCCCGATATGTGGGCTCTGATGACATTAACTCTAGAGAATGTGATTCAAAACGAGCTCATAACCAACAGAATAAACCAGATAAATGGAAAAGCACCTGATCCAGCTCCAGCTGATTTTACAAAGGCGACAGAGGCACTCTATGTAGAATTATGATTTTTTTTTTTTTTTCTGATTTGAGTATCCTTGTATTAGATCAGTCATATGGAACTGGATAAAAACATACTCCAGGAGGGGTGTTCTGGACTTTAGTATAGAATGAAAGCCAATATTTGTAAACTAATCTTTGGTTTACAAAGTTTAGGTTTGAATGGTTTATAGATGATACCTTCTATCTGTTGTGTGTGCACTAACTAAGCCAGTTGGTCTTTTGAACTGTCAGCAGCTGCTGTATTGTTTAAAGTATAAGATTATGTTTATGTGACTGTTTGTGTGCCATAGATGGTGTTCATTCTACTTATTCCCTATCTTATGCCATTTGGAGACAGATAATTTGGCATATGATGACACTGTTTGTGTCTTATTAACGTGTTTATAGTATGAAATTGGCAAATTTGCTTTTAATTTGCTTATTTTTCAGCTTTTTTCAAACTAGAGGGTTTTGAGGTTATGCAGATGTTGCCAAATAAGCCCAAATTGCTCAAACTGGATGACAGGATGATTGAGGGGAGCTTCTATGCCTACTTACTGAGATGCTGCCGATTCAGCTGATGAAGGTGTAGCAGACCAGAAGGTATAACCAACTCAATATTTCAGCACTAAGCCTGACAGGAGTTTCACTTAATAGTTTTTTATTTAGGGTTAAAGCAAAGTGTATTTGTATTTAGGTATTATCTTGGGGGTGGGGGATATTCAGCTGCGGGGTTTTTTTTTGTGGGGGGGGAGTGACAAATTAAGGACCAATAAATGTCTTTGAACTGGTATCAGTTCAAAAACTGACTGAAAGTCCGAGTTTCAAAACCAAAAAAAAAAAATGCTTAAGCGGTAACAGGTTTTGGTCATGTTTCCTTCTCACAGAACAACTAGTCTATATTTACTGCCTCCCATTTTAATGCTTCTTCAGAAATGACTGAGACTGTCACGTTTCATGGCAGCTCCGCTGAAACACAGTGTGCTGTGTTTAGGGTGGACACGGCCTCCTGTAGCCCACATTTATCTGTTCACAGTTCTTCAGCTTGAAGACAACATAGATCTCGATTATAGGATATAAATAAGAGATGTGTACAGACATTGAATGCGAAGTATATTGGATTCTTGCTACTATTGCATTTGAAGGTACATTTAGCCTTGTCATTTAATATTCTCAAAAAGCCCCGAAACATATTTAAATACCCCGAGTTAGATTGCCTACGTGAGCTCTCTTTATTTCTCTGCTTATTTTACTTCAACCTGTTTCTATCAATCACTGCGTCATAAGCAAATCGATCCAGTCGCATCCACTCTCTCACTGATAGCTGAGGCCAGAAGTCAAGAGGTGGTCGGAAGGAAGATTGGTCAATGAATGAGTGTCTGTCTGCCTCCGAAATAAGACGTCACTGCCAGCGCACCTCCTTATCGAACATGTAATCACCAAAAAGGAAAGAAAGAAAAGAAAACCCTCAAAAACTCTTTCCAGAAGGATGAACTTGTGGGAAAGAAAATGTTTACCTGGTGTTCTATAACAACAAATATGTTTTTTTTTTCTCCTTTTTTGCTCGGACATGACGTGAACTCAGTGTCATCTATTTTTAAATCACCGGGCATGTTTCCATAGCAATTTCAGGGATGTTGCCAAGCAACAGCAACGGATACAATGAAGACATGAATGAAAGTAGACTGATAGCGCGCACATTTCCTGCCAGCTTAAAAGTGAATGGGCTCAGACGCGCCGGCTTGGCATCATAGTCTTCCTCAGACTATACAGCCGAGTTGACTGTGTGGGCCTGTGCTTGAACAATGCGATGTAACAGTTGGCAGACAGCTCGAGAGGCGCGCGGAGCGGGACACCGTCCGTTATTTTCCCGTTAATGTGCCACTTAAATCCGTACGTGTGTGCATCTATGCTTTCTCTGTCTTATTCTATATTACTTGAAAGTTGTCCCACAGTTGTGGTCTCTTTCTCGTTGTGCGCCCATCTCCAGACAGAGACAATTGGCATGCGTAAAGGGAGTGCGTCCTTTGTGCGCTCACACAGTGACTCTGACTGAGCGCACCGGGAAACAAAAGATTCATGTGCAATAACAAACATTTTCAATGAGAATAAAATGTGCAATATTTGCAACACTATTTCACATGGAACCAGGCATGTTTGTGTTAAACATGCGTATAGTTAAATCCAAAAAGTGAGTCAGGCTTACCCTCAATACAGCAGATTCTCCACAGCCCAGAGTGAGTGAGATCGCCCTTCTTAGTTTTGGGTTGCGGCTGGGTCTCGTCTGTGGTGGCATTGGTGCCGTTGCAGATGTATGCCCGCGAGTAGAGCCAGTAGTCCGTGCCGATGGCGATGGTCATCAGGCTAAAGGCAGCGAAAGCCCCTGCAGTGGCCAGCAGCGTTTGAACCCCGCGGTCACACCAAGCCATTGCGCTTCATACTAGTCCACACACTCACCGGTCCAACATGCACGCACCGGAGTGCGTCAGGGCGCGGATTCTTTGGTCATAGTTGTTTAGCTGTGTCCACTATATCCTGTGGTAAAAGTGGAGTGTAGAACCCCGAAATAAAAGAAGAAGTAGGTGTAGCTACTGTATGAAATGTTCACCTGATGCTCAGAATCTACCGGTTGCTGCTGTGAATATGAGAGGACACCAGTTATGTCCACTCCTTATGCTCCACACAGATCTGAAGCGCACCGGAGAGCACATCGCACCAATTCAGAACATTTCAAACCTTCTAATTCTTCTTTTCCCCCTCCTTTATGTTGGTCTCAGAACACTTTTTTCTCTGTTCCTACACAGACTGCATTCCTGTTAAAGCCCATTGCCAATGAGGGCTACGTCAACGGCTCTTAAGTGAGACCACACCCTCATCAAATCTAACCAATGGAGGAGATGTGTATTTGAATAAATAAAGAGAAGAACTATGTGATATTTGAATTTACAGCACTTGTGCATTTAAAAATTGTGACTGCTATTTTTTTTTTAAAGCCAAACAATCTGTGTGTTATTTGAGACATCTGGACGCTCTCAACTGATTTCAAAATCCGTGAATATTACCAAACTCAGAGACAGCTGTCACAGGGGGAGGGTGGAGGCGGGAGACTGTGGGAAAGAAATAATGACAGGCTTTGACACAATGGTCCTTCTCTGTGGTGTACAACCGCCAAACAACCAATTCCCCGCGGAGCAGGCCATTAAAAAAGCAATTAGATGCTTGGCTTGCGCGCACACAGCATCCTAAATCACGCAGAGTCATATCGGATTTCCCAGGACTGTCACAGGAAAGCAGGAAGCTGAAACAAAAAAAGTAGGCACTGGCTGACCAAATCTCTGACACCTCCTCAAATAAACCTTTCCCTCCCCTGTTTCTGACATTGATCATGCACCTGACAAACTGCTTAATTGAACATGCCCCCCCAAAAGCCACGTGAACACCAGATTAAAGACATGCTTAATGTATCTCCAGATGGAAGATTTTCATATCAGCAGGAAAACGTTTTAGGAGCATGCTGCTTTGATGGCTTGAACTGGCAAGGTGCCTCGGGCTTATGGGAGGAAAAAGAAACCCAACAACAACTCTCGATGGTGTAGAAATCTGGTCAGCACACTGATTAATTTCCACCTTGAAGACCAGATTAGAGAGCTCTCTTTTTGTTTGTCAAACTGGTGTGAATGTGTCAGATTTATAGAAGTAACACAAATCAATTCATCAAACAAGAGAGATCGACAAAACAAAGCAACAGAGGTCAGTATTTAGATGCCAGTATATCTTTACTGTCATTATCCATACAAAAGAAAGAAATGAGGTAAGACAAGTTTTCACATTTCTTTCAGTGAATGGTTGTGTTCAGAACTGTTTATTCTTGGTATTACACTGACTCAGTGGATTAATCCTCCAAGCTGCCAGATGAACGAATGAACACCACTTGAATATCAATTTTAATCTGTAATCAGGGTTGCAATGGTGAGTTTAGGCTGTAACTGTTTTAGATAAGTGTTGATTAAACTCTGTGTTCATTTTGAAAGACACACTTTATGGTGGCGTTGAACTGTGTTACATTATACTGAGAGCAGCTTATGTTATTCAGCCTTTCTGAAATAAATGACAGAAAGACAGTAAATGACTCTAAGACAGTTCCTACATACGGCATATTGCAGGATTGCTATGCCAGAGTGCATAAAGTTTCTAGGTGAGCCTAACAATTGCCATCTGTGTATTTTGAAACAAATGATGACTAATGGGTTTCTGATGTTATTATTATTTTTTTTAATTATTATTTCTTTCACAAAAAATGCTATTATCAACTTGTTAAGACAGAAAAAAATGGATGATCTATTCCTCACAAAAATCCAAGTTTTATGATTACAGAAATATGATTCATTTTAAATTTAACTACAGGACCCTGAATGTTTCCTGCTTCTCTGTAAACTCCATTCATTTGGTCTATGTGCTCTGAAGGCTTAAAGATTTCACATTACACTGCCATTAGTTGCACACTGGTCCGCAACCGGTTCTAAAACCAACAATAAACTATAACCCAAATCCAAGATTCTTTAATGTGGCCACGTTTACACTGACACATTAGATGGTTTATCATTTTCCAGCTGCTCAAAGCAGATGATAAAAACACGGATACAGCAGAAAGAGAATGAGACTCATAAACTCGTATAAACAAAATGTAAAAATAAAACGTAAATAAAACTGACAGCTGTATAGAAAAACGATCATAAAAATAGGCGAGGACATTCTTGTCAGTGCCCCTGTGGAAACGCATAAGACTCAGATTAAAGCCAGCACAAGGAAGGATAAATGTCGCTTCATAAATTTGTGTTAAATTATGCACATACACCTGTCTGCACACTGAATCTAAATAATGCAAGTGAAGTAGGAATGGGCAAAGCGTTTTTAAATTTAAAAGCTATCCAAATATTTCAAAATGTGACTGATATCAGCACATGAAGCAAACTAAAACAGTCCAGCAGTTGCGCTTTTGCTGCCTTTCTCACAACATTTTGCAATGGAAATCTGCGATAGTTTGCGAACGGAAACTGATTTGATACTTCTTTCATTGTTGGTGCATTCATCTAATTTTCTTTGTATGTTTTTTTTCTGTAACTGCTGCTCAGACGCTCATTTAACGTATTCTGTCTTTGAAACAATGTCTTTATTGATTAAAACGCTTTTACTTCCGCTCCCTGTTGGTGGCGCCAATTCACAGAAACACTAAAGGCAAGGGAGACGCTGGTAAAAGCGGCACCATCAGTGTACATAAAATTTACAAGGAGTGGACCATGACGCCGGTTTGTTGGGCCCCTCTTGCGTGATGCGCATGCGCACTTTCCCACTGTGCCTATTCCCACACACTGTGTTTCAGACTGTCAAAGCGCATGTGAGGAAGCGCGGTGACGATGGTGTCTACTCCTTCTTCATTTCCTGGGAAACATCCGAACAAAGGCCTGCCCCTTTTTTTCATGAGGATTGCTCTACCGCCATCGTTACTTTACGTGTAATCACGATTACTAAATCGGATTACGATACTTTTATTCTATTTCAAGGCATCAATAACAGTAGAGATAGAATCCGAAATGGATGCGGATCACCACGAAACCAGCGGCGAGACCAAATCGGCCATTAATACTTGGCGTTATCGCCACCATTTCACGTACAAGGCAGATCAAGGAAAAAATATCATCGTCCAGTGTAATCTGTGCTTGCCGAGGGTTAATCTGCTATCCACGTCAAAAACCTCCACATCAAACCTAAAGAAACATTTAGACGTAAGTTGAGGAACCTAACACCCCTGTAACAACTTCACGTTGCATTATTTGTTAATGTTTAAAAGACTCAATGAATGAATAGCCACCCTCGTGATTAATAACGTTACATTGCAGCTGCATGCTACAGGCGCTGGAGGCTCGTAGTGCTCAACTTTGCTGGAAAAAATAAACAATCGCTTTACTCTTCACAAGTGTCCTTAGGAGGTTTTTCAGTGCGGTTAAAGTTTATGAAATGTTGGAAAGTCAGAACATACACATTTTCGACTTGTAAAAACTAAGCACGAAATCTCTTTGGCTCTTTGTCTTCCAGAGAACACACTTAGGCTGCGAAGCCAGGCCTGATGCCAAGAGAGGAAGGAAAAAAGAAGAATACAACGGTGAGGAAAGCAGACACTGCCAGCTCAAAAAGCTCAAAGCTGAAATCATCTCCAAATGCCTGACCCAGACAAAGATTGATGATCTGATCTTCAACTTCATTGTGGAGGATTGCCAGTCATTTTATGTGCTGGAGCAGCCTGGCTTCAGGAAGCTGATTGCAGGTTTAACTGAAGGGCTCAAATCCATGGACAGGGTGACCCTGTTTACTAAGGTGGACCAGGGTTTCTCCAGGATGCGGGAAGAGTTGATGTCTAAACTCAGCAACGTTCAGTACGTGTGCACCACAGCAGACATCTGGACAGCCCACAACAGGAGCTTCTTTGGGATGACCTGTCACTGGATCGATATGGATTCTTTGGAGAGGAAATCTGCAGCTCTGGCGTTCGCACGGCTGCAGGGCAGGATCACGTATGACACCATCGCTGGCCGCATACATGACGTCCACGTGGCCTACAATATTGAAAGTAAAGTTCAAACGACAGTCACTGACAATGGCAGCCCTTTTATCAGCGTGTTCAGAGAGTTCGCGCTGGACAGCCAGGAAAGTGACGACGACATTGGGTTCTACGAGAATGTGAGCACCGTGCTCGAGGGTGAGCCGGAGCAGGACATGCTGCTGTTTCTGCCCACTGTGCAGCGCTGTGCATCGCACACCCTGGAGCAGATCGTCACTGAGGACTTCTGGCAGGCTGTGTCACAGGGGCCCATGTGCCAGCTACATTACAGTGCAATGGCCAAGGTGTTTGCCATATGGAGCAAATGCCACCATCTCCAGGTCGGAATGGACGCGGCAGAGGAGATAGGAAAGATGGCACTTGTTGTGCCAGCTGTTATACGTTGGAATGTGGAGTACTGTGCCGTGCAGAAGATTGTCTCTCTCAGCGAGCGTGAGCTGACAGAACTCTGCGCTCGCCTCGAGGTCCCACGCTTGCAGCCAGAGGAGATGGCCTTCTTGAAAGAATATGTGACTGTGTTTCACCCGCTCGCATTTGCACTTGAACTTTTCCAAGCGGAGCAGAAATGTTACCTGGGTCTGGTCATCCCAACAGTACTTAGTCTGAAGAACAAGCTAAATGAGCAGAAAGATGCGGCGAACTACTTTGGCGATGCTATCAACACCATTGTAATGGCTATCGATGTACGGTTCCAGGAGCTGTTTGCCAGCACAGAAGCAAAGATTGCAACCGCAACAACTCCTCAGTTTCGCTTGTGGTGGATGGCCGCCTCCGAGAGGGAGGAGATGTGCGCCCTGCTGGCCTCGGAGGCGTCCCAGATGGAGCCCTGCAGTGTAACCGAGGCGAACACCAGCCGCAATCTGTCCACCATTGAATCTGAGGATGACTTCTTCAGCTATGGGTCAGTGAAGCCGGCCACCCAGATCCAGCAGCGGGGCGTGATGGAGGAGATCCGCAAATATGTAGAAGGAACAGGGAAGAGCCTCGAGTGCCTGCAGGATTTCCCAAGAGTGAAGCAGCTCTTCCTAAAATACAACACCACCCTGCCGTCCACGGCCCCCGTCCAGCGTCTCTTCAGCCAGAAGGGCAACCTGGTCACCTCACAGAGAAACTTTCTGACTGACGACTATTTTGAACGCGTTCAGCTTTTGAGATACAACAGCAACCTGTGCTCTTTGGTCACCGAGTGAATGCATTACTAATGACTCTCTCAGCCTTTTAACTGATACAAAATCAAACCACATTATTTTAAAATCATCACAGGAGCACCCTGAATAATATCTCATTTCAGGCACTTTAGCCCAGGTGTGCTTTCTAATATTTATCCCCTGCCTGTTTTGATTGGTACGGCATATGTCTACCACTCCAGAATGGCCTAATGAAAATATTTGATTGACAATCATGGACATTGACATTTGGACTGAACGGACTGACAAAAAGCATCTTTTTATCTGTGCTATTGTTGTGATTTGACTAAGTCACGGGGTTAAACTGAAATAATTTTTGTCTTTCAGTTATGCTATTTTTTTTTTTTTCTACAGCTGCTCAGTAAGAATGCATCTCCTGTCTGTATGTTTTATATCATATATAAAGCAACAAGAAAAGGACCCTTTTTTGTTTGTGTCTCGCCTCTTTTCCCCGTGAAAACCAATTGGAAGGCACAAGTAATTAGATTAGTGACGGGATGAGATCGGCTGCCTTATTTGCATGCAGCCCCGAATGCATTCAAGCAAACACCGATTGCTGTTTCAAATGCGTCTGGATGTGTTTGTGTGCGAGGGAGATACAGTGCATGCAAACGGCAAAATTCCAGCGCTGCACATTCCCAAGTGTATTCTTTGCCATGTGCCCGGATGTCAGCTAAGAGCTTTCGTCTTGTCAGACAGCTGCCTGGAGACCAACAGGAGGCTGTCGGAGAATACAAACAAGGGCTCTGTCTGGACCCGAGCTGTCGAAGACATGACACTTGTGAAAATGCAAAACCAGCCCATGGAGAGCCCGAAACACCCGGGGATCCGTTTTTCCTTCAATATATTATTCTTGAATATATTCTATGAGTGATTTTCTGTGAGTTTGCCTTCAGCGGTCACAAAGGATTAAACAGACTTGACACTGTGGTGCACCTATTCCTCTTGTGAAACTGAATTGGGATTCTGGTCAACAGCACAGCTTCTGATAGGGAGAAAACACAGCTCAGACAACTGATTACAGAGAAAGAACAAGCTGAAGGAGTGTAGGTTAAAGATTGTGGCAGAGAAGAATTATTGCTTTTAAGTAAAATGTGAGAAAAGCATCCAGAGTTTCACCCAGAGTGGCAGTTTTATCCAAAAAATGCTAAGCAGGTTTAAGGGGTAAAAAAAAAAAAAAAATCAACAGCATTGCATAGGTCACCAATGAAACAGTGCATTGGAATTGAGTTAAACAGCAGAACAGCAGAACAGACTCATTACAGTCATTCGCCTCAGCATAATAGTGCCCCTTTAGGATACTGGGGGCTGGATTGAGATGGTTCTTGATCTGGTGTGTGTTGAAATATAGATGGAAAATATTTTGTATTGGATTTTTTAAAATCCATCCGTCCATCTAATTTCTTAACCACTTATCCAATTCAGGGTTGTAACGGGGCTGAAGCCTGTCCCAACTGTCATAGGGCAAGAGCCAGGGTACAACCTGGACAGGTCCCCAGTCTATCACAGGGCTAACACACAGAGAGACACAACCTTTCACGCTCACGTTCACACAAACGGCCAAATTAAATGACCGATTAACCCAACATGCATGCCTTTGGACTGTGGGAGGAAGCTTTAGTACCCGGAAAGAAACTCCACACAGAAAGGCCCCAGCCGGCCGGTGGATTCGAACCCAAGACATTCTTGCTGAGGTAGCAGTGCTCTATTTTGCATCCTAAAAATGTGTCTTTTTGAAGAGATATTTTATGTTTTGTATTTCTCTGGTTGTATGATACATGAAATATGGGCTGATTAACATAAGATTTTCTCCCTGTACCTGTGTGGGTTCTCTCTGGATACTCCAGCTTCCTCCCACAGTCCAGACTCATGCTTGTTAGGTTAATTGGTGAAATTCTAAATTGGCTTTAGGTGTAAATGTGAACATGTGCTAGCCCTGTAAAGCACTCCTGACCTGTCCAGGGTGTACCCTGCCTTTCATCCTATAATAGGTGGGGGATAGGCTTCAGCCCTCCTGCAGCCCTGAATGGGATAAGCGGTTAAGCAAATGGCAAACTGACATTAACATGTGAGAGTTTATAAAAGCCTTAGAGTGGTACATGTGTTGTTAATTTTCATTACGACTGGAAAACTAAACTCTCAGGAGGACAAACTATTCAAATCAAATCTTTGTCAAGTGGGTGCCACATAGGCCAACGCTGACATCTCTGCACTGAGCTGAACCTGGGCTCTTGTAAAACTGCGATTTTAATGCTCAACATTTTCAGTAAACAAATGTCAATTTAAGACTGAATGATTGACCCATAATGTCCAGGTCCTATTCCAAAAACTTGCCGAATTTGCCCGTTGCTTTCATCTAATGCTTCCCCCACATGGAAAAAACCCCCCAAAACATTGCCTTCAGCAGTAAATCTTTATGTTCTGTGCATTAGTCTTGACGTTTGTGTCATACTACGAAGAAATAAAGAAAATGCAAGAGACGCATCTTCCATGAGAAACCATAATATGGAACGTAACTATTAAACGTCACTACATTGGAGAAGAAATGGTTCAAAGAAGTGGGTTTTTGTGTTTGTTTTTGTTCTCCTCTACTTTTGCTTCACCTCTGGTGGAATGCAGTGGAGCTCTGTGTGACTCTGGATACTGTAAACAGCTGAATAAGATTAATGAGTGGCAGTATGTTTGGAGATGATCTTACAACACTAGAGGTCACTCCTGCCACCTGTTGGACACAGACGTGCACTTCAGTAAGCGCCTGTTTGGCTACTTGACGTTAATTGTTTCTGAAGTGATCGATCAAACGGTGCAACAGATCAAACCTGAGCTCAAACTTTGATCCAAAGTAGAAGTTTTAATGATTTCAGAAAAAAACGAATGATACAAAGTATTACTTTTGAAAACGACAAAGCAATACCCATCACCACACATTAACACACACATTTTTAACAGGATCATGTTAGGCACAAAGTGGGTGGAAGGTGTAGTGTGTGTGTGTGTGTGTGTTTGTCTAATAACCTCTGTTAGTATCGCTGACTGAACCCATCACCAAGCCTTTGTCCATACTAACTCCTCGTGCTTCCTCCCTTGCAAAATACAGCTTCAGAATCTCTTTAAAACATCATGGCAAAGATAAATAATTTGGAGTCACTTTAACCATCAGCCACACCACTTTTACCGAGTCTGTGTCGATTCAGTGATACACTACCAGCAAGGAAGGAAGCATTAGGAGGTGTTTTAGACATGGCTGGGATATTTTATGCCCTTCTCTCACTTTGCATCTGGTGTCTGGTCCCAGGGCAGCCCGAGTCATTGCAGAAGTAGCTTGGCTTGACTGAAGTGGCCCAGGTTCTCGCAAGACTTGATCCAGCGTTGGACGTTAGCCGGAGCTGAGGAGGCCGAGCCACTTCGCAGCACGCAGCAGTAGCAGGCGATATCAGCCAGGGAGAACTCCGGTCCGGACAGCCAGGGGCTGCGGCCCAGAGCTGAGTTTAGGGCCCGCAGGACAGCGGCCTGCTCTTTGGCACTGCCCTCTGCCAGCTGGAAGAAAGCCGTGTCCACCCAGCTGTCCACCAGGGTGGCAACAGCAGGGTCACTGGGGTAGGGGGCAAGCAGCTTAAAGAGGAAGCGTGCTACGTTGGCCTCACCTTCAATGGGACACATGTTCTGGATGCTGAACTTCATCTGCAGTTTGGGAACTGTGGATACGGCAGAGAAACACATATTATGGTAAATGAGGTCACAGCTTATAGACAAATCATGCCAATATTAAGATTATTACATAATGAGACAACACATCTGTTTGTTGGCCATAACTGTAGACTGTGTACAAATGACAGCTTTGCATTCTTTCTAATGACCAGGAGGGGGCGACTTCTCTGGTTTCAAAAATAAGACATTGTACAAAAAGTGGGAAAACAACTCTACTGCTCACTTGATCTATGACCTCAGTACACTCCCAATGAGTTTATGGTCACAACCGCTAGTTTCAAGCCTTATTTAATAGAACATGATTATGATTTTGTAAATTCTGGTCCCAATTAAGAGTCAAATATAGAATCAAGCATGGTATGCTGAGGGGGGCACTTCCATATGATTGATAAGTCGCTACAATATGGATGTGCAGTCTCCCTAGTTTATTTTTTTTTTCCCCCCATCGGTGCATTTTGTTGCAAAGTTTACTTTGGTCTTGATAATTAATTTACTATCTCCACCTTTTAAATAAAGCATCACTTCCTAATTATACAGTAAAGAGTAAACGCCTACTCAAAAGGCTTTATGTCTGATTACAGTTGTTATTGTTTGTTGTAAATTACTCTGACATGGTGATGGTATGATAATTGGTTTCATAGTAATAGAAAAAAAAAATAAGAAACAAACCACCCACACAACCTTTCACAAGAAATTAAACTGCATAGTTGTTTGCGTATCAGGACTGTGTGGCACCAACAGATAAAAAAAAAAAGGGCAGGTATATACAGCCGAGGGGGTTCAAAGTGTAGCTCGCCGGCCAGTGGCGGCACTTGGTAACATTTTGTGCGGTCTGCTACTTGACAAGGAAACAATGCATCATTGTACATTTCATTCAACCACAGTCCATGTCGTCTTCTGTTTAAAACACTAAAGTTTTAACATCAAAAAGTACAGCTGGAGTCAAGTGGTTAAAAAAAAAAAAGATATAAACCAGCACAAAAATTACAATTACAGACATCAGTCTTATGCTCCTTTAAACTGGCACTCAGTGGTCAAAAATATGAGAACTCCTGCAGCTTTTGTGCATGTAACTGGTGCACAGTAGTAGCAGCAGTGTTCAAAATCTGACAATGCTTTGAATTAATTACTACTTCTTTTTCACATCTATTATATTCATTGCTTGGGACAGTCAATTGTCTAATTTTGGAAATACAGATGATGCCATGCAGTCATTCAGTTAACCTAAACGGCAGGCTACAGTTTGGGCCCCTTGTTTTTTTTTGTCCTTTCTTGACAGTTTACTAAATCAGCACCATTAGAAGTTTGCCAAATTAACACGCAGTTAATCATGTTTTCAACTTAGCCACTGAAAAAACACATAAAGGCCACTGGATTTCTTATAGGCGATTTATGCTTGTGCGGGAAATTGACGCCGTAACCGCAGACCCCTCTGAAAACCGTTGGCGTAACCTAGGTCGTAACCTGACGTGCGCCTCCCTAGAAATGTAACTACACGTCACGTCAATGCAGCCCGCAGCTATTGCAATTAGCCTGTTCAGTACTGTCGATTCCTCCTGTGCATTTCTGGCTACTTTTTCCATCGCAGTTTTTAAATTTATCAGTGAGAGAATAACAATAATCGCCTCAATATAAGGAATAATGATCACAGCATCAGTATAAGGACTCACAAATGTCAGCATCTCCTGAAGGGAGATTGCTGAAACTATCGGAATGGACGTGAGGGAATGTACAAAGAAGTGGAAAAACTGGAGGGACAAATATGTTTGTCCCCCAAAATAAACTGACTACAACAAAGAGCGGGGACCAAGGAGGGAAAAAAAAGTCCCAGCATTTTATTTGTTTCTACTGTGGCAGCACCGCATGTAAAACACTGGGACATGACCACAAGGTAATTAACACAACGACGTCGGCCACTTACGTAGGCTACGTCATAAGCTCTACAAAGATTCACCGCAGAAGTCTAAATCACGCTTTAGGATTAGTTAAGTAGGATTTCTGAACAGCTTTTGTGATGGACATCAGAAAAACATCCTCAAAAAGTTTAATCATGTCTGCTCAGATCTGACACTCAGAAGGAGTCTAACGTTTGACTTAAATTGTGAGTTTTAAAGTTACAGTCAGAGGTGGCTATATCCTTGCTGAAGCCAGCTACTGATTTGACCAATGAGAAGCCGGCACTGGTAATCGATAGGCCAGCAGTGGGAAATGAGGAGCCGACCATCCATTTCTTGTAATTCTGCTGACCATTTCCAAATCACAGGACCTAACTTGTTTAAGAAGACCTGCACGCCATTTGTATCCCGGTGACCTTACCGTCTTTCCATATGAGGGTGAAGCCCAGCTGAAACATGTGGCGGGCGTAGCTGTCTGCGTGTCGTGGCCCGAGGCAGGACAGGAGCTGTGGCGGCACATTGGTAACAGAGGAGTGGACGTGGACAGTGGAGAGCACTCGATAGCGCTGACAGAGCAGGCCATGGAGCACCAGCAAGGTCAGAGGTGGCTGCGCCGGGTTGGCGTTGATGACGACATCACGGAGAGCACCGAGATCCTGGTCACATAAAGAAGATAGTACTGCATTACATCATTTATTATAATGAGGCCGCTACAGCCTAAACATACAGGTAATAATCAGGTTACCGGTGCTAATGAAACAAACACAAAAGAACTGTGATTAGTTTTGTTTTTATTTACCTTGCCCAGTAGTGTGTCCAGGTCTGTGGTGCCTTTGAAGACTGTGGAGCTGGAGCTCTGGGAGGAGAGGCTGCTGCTGACTGTCAGGTCCAGATCGGCATCAGGGGTTGTGACCGTCTTGGCCAGGCCCTCCACAGCTGCTTTCAGTTCGTACAGTTTTCTCATGATCTCATCCTGCCGGGCCTCCAGAGCTTTAACTGCTGGGTCCACCTCGCCATTCTGAAGTAATACAGAAAAAATAGTGAGCTTGGCTGAAACCACGGATAACAACTGGGACACAATCAAGGAGCAGTTTTACAACTCGTGGGAAAGCTTGATTCACTGCTAAGAACTTAATAAACACATTCCCAACTTAAAGGTAAACTACATGCAAGTTAGACTGTTTCACAAAAATAAAGACTGACTACTTCAAAGTCAAAAAAAAGTTGGACTACTCCCAGGCTAACTCAAGCCTAAGACTGAGGCTACCATTTCAGCCATCACTAACAACTAAAAACTTGTTAGTTGTTAGTGATTGCTGAAACAACTTCTTGACCACTGACAACTAGTGGTCAACAAAAAAGAAAACATGGCTCATAATTTGTGTTTTTTCTAACATTGCTATGGAAAGGGCACTGAGACGTGAAACGGTTTTGAGACTGCAGTAACCTACTGGAAATATACAGAAGTGAGAACATTGTGAGACACTGTTTGCTCACAGAAACTGAGCCTGATTGAAGAATTACAAGAATTACTGAGCTCAGCCACAACTACAACTGCACTGCATTTATGCAACAGGATGTTTTCTACACTTTTTATTGTAACCAATTTTTTTTTATATTGAATTTCACTAAATTTTAGAAGGAAAATGTCCTTGTAACTGATGAATTCTTGCAAAAGACAAGTATCTACTGCTGAGGTAAACAGAGCTGAGCAGTTACTCAGTCACAACTTTTCTCTTTAAGGAAAAAAGGTCCTACAGTCTAATCGTCCCTTTGTACAATGGATAAATTTGAACATCTGCCTGAAGTCTGACTATTTGGCTTATCTAAACCATAGCCAAAATTTATCTGAGGTAGATACGGTTCGATCAGACCAAACATTGCTGAAGACAGATGAAGTTCAAATTCTCTTTGGCCACAATATCATCACTCGAAACATCATTGAAAATGTGCAAATAGATTTTAGACGTGCTCTACAATCACGAAAGCCTAAATTCCTAAATTAGAAAAAGACTTTTACTACGCAAGTACTAAACACTGGTCGTTACACCACATGCAACAATTAGTACTTAATTTAAAGAAGAATCTGAAAAAGACCCTTTTTTAATGTATGTCTCCTGCAGGGGTTCAAAAAGTGAAAGCGAAAGCATCACTCCATGAAACCCAGCTCTACTTGACATCTGGTTCCAAACTGTTCTATCCCATTTGGACAGTGCGCCTCCATGATTGTCAGCTTCTTTTATCAGTGTCCACATGTTTACCTGACAGGTGCACATTGCAAATGATTGACATCAAACTCAAGGCAGTAAAGCTTTGTTTCCCTCCGCAAAAAAACTGATCAAACCAATCACAATTTATAATGCCATCAATATCAGTCCCCAGTGAAGATAGCCCACTACAAGTCTTCTATTTAAGATGTCGACTCAGTAAAAAGTAAAGTAGATAAATGAGTGTAATATCGTTTGCTGATGAATTAGTGTGAAAGCTGCCTTTGATCTAAAGCAAATCTGAATATCTTTGTGTACAGTTGCCTAGTTAAGTCGAAGTCTAACAGTTTTAATACTTTATATCGTTTAATAATCTTGATGTGAAACAGTGGAGACGTGCTGTGGCTGTTGCATCAGCTAAAAGCGAGATTACTCATTGTCCTGACAAGCTAAGTTAGCTAGCTTGGCTAAAGACAGCTCGGGCCAACACCCCGTGCGAGAAGCGCGAGTATCATTACAAACAAAAAAATAAACAAACAGAGAGAGCAAAGTCCAAGCGAAACCAGTTAAAATAAATACATAACTTCATCGAAATGGGATTAGTTACCTGGAGCGCGTGTTCTGGGGTGCAGCTGTTCCCTTGCTGCGCGTGGATATTTGGTAACTTGTACATGCAGGTTGGCAAATCAATCTTTATGTCACCCCCACAGATGGGCTTTACCTGGTACATGGGCATGGTGGTGGAGGACAGACAGTGCACTGTCACAGACAAAAGAGTAAAAACAAAATCCCGGACACACAAGTCTTCTGGGGCTGTATGATGTTGACAGGCAGCAGCAGCAGCAGCAACCACCACAGATCACGATGACACAGGAAAGAGGCCGCGGTGATGTCATATCCGGTAAAAGTAGAAATACTTTTTTCCTTTCTTCTTCTTTTTTTTTTTTTTTTAATTTTTTTTAATAAATTTGAAAAAAAAAAAAAAAAAAAAACTTTATTTTTTTTTTTACA
>VUQI01003067.1:0-10959 GCA_015106735.1 Paratilapia polleni | reverse complement strand
TAAAAACAAAATTTAAATTAAAAAAAAAAAAAAAAAATCCTCTTTTCTAAAACTATAATATCTCTGTTAACAGTAGTGCACTTATTGGTTTAAGCAGTGCAACATATATGCAAGAAAATAATGCAGTCCACTTATCAAGATTTAAAAAAAAAAAAATTGTTTTTTTTTCCTTTGAAATTGAATAAAAGAAAATCATAGTTCATTTAAGGAAAATGATTAAATATCAAGCACAGGCATTTTAAGAAAATGTGCAAAGTAGCACTTTTTTTTTAAAAAAATCGACAGCAGGTCTATTTAAGACCCCTGTATGCAGTTAGTTATTCTTTTAATAATACAACTACGAAAGTGTTTGCTCACATAAATGAGCAAATCCTTCAGATTGCAGTTGCAGGCAGTTGCGTGTGTGTGTGTGTGTGTGTGTGTGTGTCTGAACGTGTGTGTGTGTCTGTGTGTGTCCTATTTTGGATAAAAAGCAATATAAAAGAATTGAAATATCAGAAATGAGCCTTAAGTGATGTGATGCATGGATGACAACTTGCGCACACTAGCTCCCAAATCTATTCTGTACATGCTGTGTCTAGGTTTTAGAAAAATTAGGAATGTATGCTATTGTCTACAAAGTCCATCTGCAACTTGTGGTATATCATGAAACAGTGTGATATCAATCAGTCAATGGAGCTACTTGTTTTGCTTTCAGAATGTATTTCCTTTCAAAACATTGCATGCTATTTAAGCCTTCAGGGAGAGCTAGAACACGAAAAGCAATGCATTTAGCTCCCATCTGCTGAAATAGCTTTGCAATACTATTGAACAGGTTATACAGGTGTTCTGGGATCAGGATGACATTTATTTTAATTTCAAATTTGATTCAAATTAAATTATCCACTCCTAAACAACACTGTTTCAATCTAGCCTAACCCCTCCCCAATATTCAAATTCAATTATCAAATTAAAACCATGTAGGCTACTCAATAACAACAATAGTTGAAGTGACAAATCTTATTTTTTAATCTATATCCCATAACAGTCAGGTGCAAGTTGAGGAGCAGCAATTATGAAGGAGAGAGTTTAGTCGCATATTCCAGCCTGCCAAAACTATGAATGTAAAAGGCTAAATAAAAACCACCAGCAAAAAAAAATCTTTCTTTTTTTCTTATGTTTTGACATGGAAGAGGTCTACTAGCCTTAACAGTCTTTTAAGATATTAGTGGCAGTGTATGCAAATGAGTTAAACTCCAAACTTCAGAAAAAAAGAAACAGATTTTTGCTCAAATACTGTCTCTTCAACACACCACAATTTAGTCATCTTTACCATCACAATGCATGGACAATAATTATAAAGCATGTGAGAAATATTTGTCCCCATCACCACTGACAGGAAGTTACATTTCAGTAAAATGATTGAAATTGGTACCTTGACAATGGCTGCATTATAATCCCTTAATACAATAGGAATAAATAAAACCCAGTGTCAAATTAACTACTCTCCTTTTTTTATTTAATATAAGAAGGCAATCTTGTGACCATCAGTATTTTTAGAGGGAATATGTAGCCCAACCCCAGATGTTTTTTTTTTTTTTGTTATTGTTGTAAATTATACCACAGTAAGCTTGGACATCTATAGTTTCCAAACTGGTCAATATGGGTTCACAACTGCCATGATATATGTTTCATGGCAATGTACACACACACACACACACACACACACACACACTTGGATAAGCAGACAGACACATGCAAATAGACAAACGTTCAAACACATACATGTATATTCATTCAGACATGTCGACACAAAAGGTGTGTTTGTGTGTATGTGTTTCTTTCGTAGGCCTTTCGGTAGTGTTCAACACATAAATCAGTATTTTAGGAAAGCATACATTTAGAGGCCTGTAGTTAGGATCCATCCAGTAGATCAATATCAAACTACTAAGCCTTAAGGCCACCATCTTTTTTTTTCTTTTAGAATAACAGAAAAAAAAAATCTTTTTTTTTTTTGGGAAACTTAATGTGCCAGTGTCTATACTCATTACTCTTCATACCTCAAAATAAGAAAAGGAAAATCTAGTGCCATTTTATTTGTCATTCTTTTTGAAAGAAGTTTATCTAGTTGTACTTATCCATCGGAGACATGCATTCGCATGTGGTCATTGAAGTGCTCCATTTGGTCAAACTTGGCAGGGCAGACGGAGCATACGTAGGTGGTCCCTTCTTGGCAGCTTGCTTCTGCAGCTACACCCACTCCTGTTCCAACCCCAGCCCCTACTCCAGCACCTCCACTTACTGGCATGGCGAGGGCGACCACTCCAGCTCCAGGCTCCGGGACAGCCATAGGCATGGGAATCGAGACAGGGCCCGGGGTACCTGCACTCCCTGACAGCCCAGTGATGGCGCTGGCTGTGCTGTGCAGGGCCATGTGCCTCTCCAGCAGGGTCTTGTGTGAGAACTTCTTCTTGCAGATGTAGCACTCATAGGACTTCTCTCCACGGTGCAGCCGCATGTGGACGTTGAGAGAGCTCTTCTGGGTGAAGCGCTTGTTGCAGATGCTGCACTGGTAGGCCCGCACCCCCGTGTGTGTCACCATATGTTTTATTAAGTAATCCTTCAGGGAGAAAGAGCGCCAGCAGATGCTGCACTGATGAGGCTTCTCACCTGGATGTGCATGCAAGACAAAAACATTACAGGGGGGAAAAAAGAGACAAAATTTGTGGATTAGGTTTAGAAATACGGAGAAGAAGGGTCTCCAAAAAGCTTGACAATTGTTTGCCATTTTCGAAAATCACTACTAAGCACTTTAAATTATTGAAATCTTATAGCCTTACTCTGCTGCCATACGTGCAATTACTGAATGGTGTCAGAAAAATGACTCATGGGAAAATTCTTATGAATCTAACCCTTCTCATCCTTTTCCATTTCTCTTTCTTAGGCTAATTTAGCTCCATCTGTTTATCACATAAACATCCACCTTGATAAGGACATTCACTGAAATCTGTGTGGTGTGGTCATTTTTAATGAAAGATTTCAGGGTCTGCATGCTGCTGTGGGTAAATCAGCCATTACGAAGGCACATGTCTGCTTTATTAATTACAAAAAATTGGAGCAAATTAGTAGTTGGAAATTGAATCAAGGCAAATTTTGACACTAAATGCTCCTGAAACACAGCCAACTGACTCTTAGCACTACACAGAAAATGTGGCAGGATCAACTGACTTCCACTTGTGCAGCAACATCAGATGCCTGAAGCCAGGAGTGTTACTTTCCCAGTACAGGAACATACCTCGGGCTAGAATTATTTAAACCTGCATTAGCTTTATTATGATGCTGATTCCACTAGGAAAGGTTTACATTACAGCTGCTCTGATGCACAACTTACAAAACAGTACCAAAACTATACATCTGCTGTATTTTATAAAACTAATAATGCTGTAATGACTTCAGGACACAGAAAAGTGGGGCTAAAATGTCAAAAGTTAATTTACATACGACTGCAAAACCAATATTTTATACATCTATTTGGCATTTCTGCCACTTTGTTGAGCTGTTAAGATCATTTTACATAATTGTCTCTGCTGACATTATGGGCTGTAAAATATTAACATATCAATAATAACGTAAAACGAACAGGCGGAGAAAGAGACTGATAACACCGCCAAATACACAAGTCGTACCGTGCAAGTTAATGAAGTTCTGTGTATCTACTGCTTTCTGCTGCACTGAATAAATGAATGTGTTGCTACCTGCTTTAATATAATGAAGCTAATAAATTCTGCTTTCACTTTATCATTTTTTTTCCACTTGACCTGACCCAGGCAGAGGTCAGATTTCAGGGTCACAACACATGAGCAGCACAGATATAACAGGTACTTTTATTGCCTTGCTCAGGGCAGTGTATTTGCAGTACAGTGACTCATACCATACCTTCTCTATGTCTCTGACAGATTTTTGATTGCAGCAAATGACACATTACCTCTGCCGCACATGTCACCATTATCTTTTAGCTATTTTGAGTGTGCTGCATCAATGTGCCATGTGAAGATGTAATATATTATATTTGATAAGATACTTCTTAATTTTTGCTTAATAAATAAACAAAAGATGCTATCTTGTGTATGCATTAGATGTATTCTCACATGGACAGCAATGCCATATTATACTAAATCATACTGACATCCTTTTAGATTCTGAAAAATATATTTTTTACGAGATTAGCAAAGGTGATCCATCATCGGCAACCATGGGTTGTTCAGATCTAGTCTAGGGGATTAATTGATCAGTGATTTATTTTCCTTCTCAATGTGTCATCACTCTGCTGCTCACAATTATGCGAGTAAAACAGGAAATTTAGTTTCAAATAGCTTTCATATGACAAGTGGTTCTGGCCAAGCAATGGATTGTAATGAATAATAATGGCTATTTGAGTACGCAATTTTAACAAGATCATCTAATTATATATGATATTTTATTCTTTTTTTTTTGTGATGATGATTTCTACAGCACGTGATTGATAAGGCTGTAAGTGCTGGAGGAAAGCGGTGCACAGTGAAACGATGTGCTGCATGAGCTCTCTGCTGGCTTTGGAAGTTAAATAGAAATGATGACAAAGATAATAGTCAACTGTGACCTAATTTGAGGGTGTTTTTTATCAGTTAGTAATTTAGTTAAATTGCTAAGATGGGTGCTGGTTTATAATTTAATGGAAGTAATATGACTGCAGAAATGCTCACACAGTGTGTTGCTGGGCCTCAGCTTTACATACTAACTGCTTCTCATACTATCATGCTATCTTTATAGTATTCAAATAGCCTTTCATAAATCTACATACTTATTTGTACTGAATGCATATGACAAAGATGGACTTTGTAACTTCAGAAATCCTAAACTGAACAAAGAACAGCAGTAAATTTTACAAATATCTAAAACTTTACTTTTGTTTTTTTGTGTATTTTTTGTCAAGTACACATTTGTGTTTTGGTATTCAAGCTAAATCTCTGTTTCTTCACCACTGTTTTTATCTTACCTTAATCTAAACCTGGCCTTAACCCTAAACTCAAAAATTCATTTCTGTGACATCCACATGTTTTACAGAAAACTGGAGACTGGAAATTGGATATCAGTATGTACGGTATACATAATTTGGTTGTTTCCTCAGTGTGAACAAACTACAACCTCAAACCCTGTGTGGTAACCTTGGATGTTAATGGGACACAGTTCCATATTGTCATATTGCTATTGCAGAAGCAAAATTCATGAACATTTATACCCTTTTGTGTGACATCTTCTGAACAGTTTATGATTAGTGAGTTTTGATATTGTGATAATCAGAATGAATTTAACATGAAAAGGGCTAAGGTTAAAAAGCTTGCATACCAAAAACATTTCTATAGTATTTCAACAACTACAAGTAGAGTTATTACCTACAGAAAAGATGAATTATTATTATTTAACTAAGAATATTCAACTTATGAGACAATTTGACTTACCAGTATGGACAAACATGTGTTTGACGTAGTTCTGTTTCGCAGTAAAGGTTTTACTGCAGAGAGTGCATTCATAGGGCTTCTTTTCCCCCTGACCAATTCCTCCTGCAGCCTGTTGCTGCTGAGCTTGCGTTTGCTGTACCGAAATGGGGTTCGGGAATGATGGCATTGCAGGGGGCGGCACTGCCACAAACTGGGGTTGCTGCTGGCCAGGAAGGTAAAGGAAAGGCTTGTGGTCTCTAGCCGGCTGTGTAGGAAAGAGTGTGGGCAGGAAGGTGCTTCCAGCAGTGCCCATCACTTGGGAATTGCTGGTCACGGTGAGCGGCATCCTTAGATTGCTGGTGTCTGGCTGGCGCATGTACTGGGACATGGGGCTGAGTTTGACTGAGTTTGGCAGGGTCTGCATCATGCTACTATCACTAGTGCTGTGGGATGTGTCCCCGTCCTCTGTATCTTGCACTTGCTCTGGGGACGAGTCATTGACCTCTATATGCACCGGAGCTCCTTCACCTTGCTGCCCTTCCCCGCCACCGTCTCGGCTAACGCCAGTCAGGTACAGCTGCTGCTCCATTGTATCTGGCTCAGTACTAATGGAGGAGCTCACCCCTGAGTCAAAACTTTCAACCTTGGATTCACTCTCTACACCCTCAGTCTGGTCAGTGTCATCTTGGCAGTCCCCCATATTATCATAGCAGCTGTACTCATCTTCTGCCTCCTGCTTTATTTCCATCCCTCCTGTTTGTATGCGTACCGGTCGTGGTTGCTTGCGGCAGTGAGTGGACTCTGCTGTGGAGATGAAGCGATCAACCTGTTGAGATCTTTCTTGGATACGGTTTATCCAGGGTGGATCTTGAGATTGCTGGTCCTTCTGAGTGCTAAGAGTCGAATCATAATTTGTCGACAGAGGGTTAATGTAAAGGGGGCGCTCGCGGGTGCCATTCTGCAGAGAGAGGCCAGGGTAGGAGTACAGGGATGTGTATGCACGATCCATGTTTTGCTGTGATGTTGCTTGCATATAACCTGACTCTGCGTCACTGCTGGGCCCAGAGGTGCCAGACTCTGGAGTGCCGCGGGGTGTTTCCTGACCAGAATCTCCTGGTATAACAGGGAACCCCCCTGGCCCAGCCAGGCCCACATTCTGGGACACGATGCGTGTGCACTCATCAATGACGGTCTTAATCTGAAGGATGCTGGCAGCAGTAAGGATCTGCAGAGCCTCTGACTGAGATACCCGCAGAATCCCACTGTACATAAAGTCTATCAGCTTTTGGATGGATTGTACCGAGACCACAGAGGGGATCTCAATGTCGCTGTAGCCCAAGAGCAGCTTGTCCTGAAAGAAGGGGCTTCCAGCAGCCAGCACGCACCGGTGAGCTCGCAGCATACTTCCATGGATCCGAACAGTCACGTCACAGAAGTGCCCACGGTTGCGCTGCTCATTGAGGGTCTCAAGTACAGAATTGCTGAAGTTGTGGAGATTGATGTTATGAATGCGCTCGGTCATCCCCTTGCAACTGATGTCACCTACAAGCAGGAAGCAACATGCCTGACTGAACACAACACTAAACAACCCAGTACTTTTTTCACATGTAACAGCAACACATAGTCATTGTTCTCAGTATTACCGATAAATTAGGATTAATAAAACTGTGCACAATGGAATACAATAGTTATCACCAAAGGCATTGCAAAAAGAAGTTCTTTTTAAAAGAAGTTGCCTTTCTAAACTACCTTTACAGTCTGCATATAAAAACGTCGTCAACCATGACACAGCAATCAGTTTAAATATGAATATTGCTGCCTATTATAAATAATGAAAAATAATACCATTCATTGGAGAACGCCTAAAACAATAAGACAAATATATTCATTCAAATTTTTTTGTCTTCAGTCCAGTCTCACAATATTAGGAGACAATCCAGCAATTTTAACTTCTGAACTAGATTTTACTTCCACATTGCCACACTGAAGGACAATTAAGATGGTTCCCATCTAATTACTCCAAGTTTCTTTCATTCAGTGTGTATTCCTGAAATTCCTCCAACCACCATTAGGTGGCGCACTGGGCTCAGAGGACAACAGGCCTCTTTTGTTAGCCATGTGTTCACTGTGATGGCGCTTCCTAACTATCCTTGGAATACACTAAAACGTGACCCGGCTGATCAGTGTGAGAGATAAGTAAAAAATGCTTTTCTTCAATGTCTTCGTTTAAAGAAATTAAAATTAGAAAGGTAGTAAGTGTAAGAAATGCCTGTTTAAAAACTGTTTTAAAAAATTATTTATTTAGCATATAAACATACTTCAGTATAATTGTTGCTTTGAAGTACAGCTACTGACCTTATTTGAAGGATTATTAAACACAACCTATGCTGAAACCAAGAAAACTGCCCTCATTTTTATCTCAGAAAACATACAAATCCATGTTGAATATTTTAGTTGTTTTTTTTTTACACTACATCTGTCAATGAATAAGTAATTCATTTATTAAAAAATCCTGCTAATGAAATATAAGGCAGGATTGAACACATTACTACTGAATATATGCGGAAACATTTAAAGAAACACTTTATATTTTAAAATGCTATATATATATATATATATATATATACACACAGAATAGAAATAATATTAACAGTGGTTCAAACAATAAAACCATATTTGACAGTAACAGATTTTTTTTTAAACCAGTGAAGTAGAATTTTGGTAAAATTACTGCAGAACCAGTACAAAAGTGTTAACACAGCACATTAGTGCTAATTCCCATCTTAGTGACTGAAACATTAAGGAAAATTAATTTTAAAAAATGAAAGCAATCCAGTACTTACAGTTAGATGACGTTTTGTTACGAAGATGCTTGTGTGGCTGGTGATGAAGTGCGGGTCAAGCTTCAGTTTGCTGGTGGAGATGGCTGATCAGAGGCCTGGTGCTAGGCAAGGCTGTCAGTCCTCTCTGTCCAAATCATGTGTTGCTCTGCCACAGTGTTTGGAAGTGGGGGGAGAGACAAAGACAAATCTTAATGCCACATACAGCCTCGTCAATACTGCCACTCCCTTAATGAACCAGGAGCCACACTAACAGGAGTATCTGCTGCAACAGATGTGTGAAGAGTTTTAAAAGCAAGACGAATGGACGTTCATGAGTTCACATGACCGCAAACTACAAATCAAGGTTGAAAATAATATTGGTACTGGCTCGTTTTTTTTTTTGTTTTTTTTTACCCCCACAGTTTTATTGCTGTTAGGGAATAAAACCACACCCTTCCCAAGGAAAATTATCTACTTTTTTCATAAAGAGCCTTTTTAGATATTTTAGAAAAGGTCTCAGTCGCATTAACCGTCCGTGTGTGTGTGTATGTGTGTGTGTGTGTGTGTGTGTGTGTGTGTGTATCTGTTATCCTTGTCATTTTCAAATCCACAAACGAAACAACACAATGTCTAACACAGATGTAGAGCAACATTATCAGCTGTAATAATAGAAAAGAGTCAAATATTAAACACACAAGGCTTTCATTGAAAACACAAGAAAGGCATTCAACAACATTAAGCATGTGATGAGCTGCTTTGGTGATGCTAAGAAAGTCTGACACAACTGCTCTTATACTGTACAAACACATTTAGTATGCAAATGTTTGACCCCAAAACTGGAGACAAAATCACATAAAACTAATCACATTAAAGTCACATACTTGTGCTATCATTTAAGAGCAGGAAAACTGAGAAAAAAAAAAACAACGCATTGAATCAATGAAAAAAGGTCTTTACCAAACAAATTAGACCCACATTGTTCAAAGTCCCATCAAGTATTGCAACCAGTGAAGCTTTTAAAGTACCTGGAAATTTTACGGCATGTTTTGATGTGAATATTTATCATTAATTTTGAGAGTGGATGGTATTTTTGACGTGCAAATATTTTTTTGTAAAAGTCATTTAGCAGCAGTCACGCTTGCTACAACAGGAACATGAAGTGCTCTGTAAAATGCTAGTAACTACTGTGTGCTGCTGAATGAACAGAACGGGGCCAGGATTTGACCAGACCTGCACATTAATGTTGACTCAAATTATTCTTTTACAGCTCTCGGGTACTTTCAGACAACACACCTCTTACTTTGAGACACTGAGGTAAAATCCACCAATAAAAACTATGAGATTTTAAGCAGTGACCTCTGCATTTTTCACACACTCCTGTGGAAGGATCATTAACTCTATTCACTTATGTTTTTCTATGCCAAGGTAACAGATACAAGTTAAACTATAAATGGGCCTCAAAGATGATCATTGTCTTTATAATTGAGTACACTGAAGCAGAAAATCTGGGCGGAAAGTACAGTTAAAGTGTAACACGTGAAATAGCTGAGTTGACGGACTGCTTGGGTCCTAGGCCTCTTCTCAAGAAGTACTGCACTCAGTGGGACGTGTGCTTGCTTTCCAGAAATGTTCGTGACAACTAACAAATTTGATGATTAGATATAGACGTGTAATAACATGTTTAGGAGCAGATGGTGATCACATGATACTGAGATGGATCATGCTTTGATGCAAATGCAAACAGTTGTTTGTTTTTCATTCTGATCTGGACAGAAAAAAATCTTTTAAAACGAACCCCTGCATCTAAAATGTAACTTAAGCCGCTTTTTGTTTGCTATAAACTTAACTAAGTAACTTAAAACAACCCATACAGACATTTTATTATAGACCTATATATGTCTTAACTGAGTCCTGAGGTAACACCTAACTTAGAAACTATATGTAACCCAAACTGTAGCCTATTGTATATGTAAGCCTCCCCTTAAACTCAACACCGTTACGTAAATAATTCTGATTGATCAAGTCAAAGGAAAAAAACAACATCTATACATATGAAGCCTTCTTTTTTCATCCCACTGCACACACATGTGCCACATATTTGACCTTTTTTCTTTCTCCTGCTGGGGTTAGTTTGAGATGCAAGTGTGTCCATGGTTGGATTTTGTGGCTACTGCTAGACAATGCACACATATATGTTCCTTCTACCAAACCAGACATGTAAATGCACCTGCCTAATGGGGAAAGTGAGGTGAACGCTGGCAACAAAGGAGTAGGCCAAGGGAAGCGGGCTTCAGTTGCCCAGACTGCCACTCACAACAGTGATTCCATTTTAGCCGTGACACAGTGGGTGAGCAGCAGCCAGCGCCTACCTGCAGTGAATTCTAATCAGCCCAGGGGTCTGTCTCCCTCCCTCCCTCCTGTACCCTGCCTTGGACTAAAGGGGCTGATGATCCTTCAAAATTAATTAGATCCTTGTAGGAGGCGGCCATTTTCTTTCACTCGCTAATACTCCAAGGAAGAAAAAATTTTTTTTAAATCAAACTAAATTCGGTGTGCGTACCCCACCTCCCCCATATTGGTTTCTTTCTCTGTGTCTCTACCTGTTTCCTGTTTCATCACGTTGAACCTCGCTCCGTCTTTCCTTCTACCCATCTATCCCTCCATGCATCTATGCCCCCACT